>JARQST010000485.1:0-68919 GCA_030142225.1 Pachycephus smyrnensis | reverse complement strand
TACTCTAAGCGCCAAAGCGGAACAAGACGCAACTACGTGAACAGTTTAGAGCAACAATTTCCGTACTGACAATCTCGAGCCAATATTGGCTCTAGCTTGGCCCGTGTAAAATGGGCTTTAGAGTATAAATTGTTAATTTTAGTTTTTTAATTTTGTATTCGGCAAAGAAGGTTTCTGTCGCTTTTTGACTTTAAATACGTTGATATATGCTATACGAATTATTCAAGCTAAACGCATCAACTGAAGTTAGCTTGTCCATTTGATTTATAAGCCAGAACCGACTTTAAGTTGTGCGTTTATCTGAAATTACTACTAAATGGCAGTGGCTATTTTCGATCTATTTTCGATTTGTCCGAAGCCTTTGTGTCTGTAGGTCAAACAAAAGTAACAGGAGTATTCAGGATTTTCCTGTTTCTCTAATAGAATGTGTTCCACATTTCTGATAAACTGATTTTCTTACGCAACACGCTACGCAGAAACAATTGCTCGACTTGTGGACTAAAAGGTTACGTAAGTATAACATCAACGTTTACTTCGGTTATCCGATCTACGTTACGCGAGAATCAATCAATCGATTCCTTTCGCTTCCGATAGAATCGAATTCGATTCCTCCTAGTGATACTTTTCGAAATAAAAACGTGATAAAACTTTTTCTACAACATCTCCACGAATCCTGGCTAGTGTGTTTCCATTTACGTTATACCGTATTACAATCGTTAAGTGACGTATGTGATACGTGTGCTTTCTTTCACATATGGAGGAAATAAAGTAACAGAAAGGCCGTAAAAGCTCTACATAGAAAGGACATTAAATTATTTTTTTCCTCAAACCACTGAATATTAGGTTTATATTATTTTCGCTAATGCATAATACGAAACGAATTTATTATCACGTTAACAATACATGCGCTAATGCTAAAATGAACTTGCTGAAATATAATTTTTGTTTCTTCAGTTATTCATAAATTGCTTAATTTATATCCTATACTTTAATAAGTATAAAAGGGGGAGACGCTATTAGAAACATGTATTATAATTTACCATGTATTTAATATTGGAAATTATGCGATACGGAAAATATGTATGAAGTAACAAGTTGCTTACATTTCATGGCCGTTGCTGTTTTCTATAAACGGGATTAGTGCAATGGCTTAGATTATTATTAAAAAGTATTATTTATTAATGTACACTTGAATTAATTTAGATAAGTTTACGGCGCATGAACACCGTAAGTTTGCACGTGCGGCATATACATTTATGGAGTTTAGAAATTATCTGATTAACACCAATTGAAGCGTGGTGCCTTTTACAAGATTTTAAAAAAATTATATTTCTAGATAGAAATTTAAACATATGCAACGTGGGCATTACTGTTTATGTATATCAATGTGAATGCCGCTGACAATACATTTGACTTTGATGCCATCTAGTGAAAAATTACGGAACTAAAAGTTTTACGAAAACACCTGCTCATGTGGTAAATCGTTTTTTTAGAAGAAATATCTATCTCAATCTGACGAATGTCAATTTTGAACTTGAGTGTTCATTTGCCATTGTAATAATTTAATAGCATAATGGTGAAAGCGGGTTTGCGTCATTTTACTAAAAAAAATTGTTTATACGAATATTATTGTAAACCTAAGGCTTTGTTGTAACAAAGAAACCTGCTAAGAAAAAACTGTGTACCTTCTCCTTCATGTAAATATATAGAAAATTATATTACAACTGAACAGAGTTCTTTGCTATGTCAAAAAAAAATTGCAAACTGGACAAAACGATGTAATTGTTCTATTGTATTTGAATAAACAAGATAAATAATGCATTATTATTTATTTTAAGCTTAAATTACTTTAATCGACCATTAAGTCTGTTTCACGTAATTTTCTGTTTGCGACAAACGTTTAACATGTCACAGTTGTTTTAAACGCAACTTTAAAATTGTTTACCATTGTTGGAGCTAATCGTTAATTTAAAATACCAGGTTTATTTAAATCAACCATAAGAAATACCGCTTTTACGACAGTCAGAAGAAATTAATTTAATTATTTAATTAATGAACAAAGAAACGAAACTGTGTGTACTTCTAAATTTAATTTTCATTCACCCCATTCCGTTTCTATCGCATATAACGGGCTTTCTTAAGGCAGTCGATAAAGACGTCGTCATCGCGACGCTAAAGTCCACACGATAGCAATTATTGTCCAAAGGCAGTTGACTGTTACGAAAAAGGCGTCGATATCGAGAGAAAGATACCTTGGACTTTTGGGTTTTCGAGTTTTTGTACTTTCGAGCAGGTGTTTCTCGGCGTCGTGACGTTAGAGCGTGGGGGCGTCGTGGCCTCGGGGGCGTCGAGCCGAACCGTCATAGAAACGCGAGACTCCGTTGGGTTCGCCTCGTGACGTAACGACGCGCAATCACTTGGGCACGTGTTATCCGGTGCGTGTGAAATTTAACAAAAATTTTCTTCTGCTTTTTTAAGCCACAAAAAAGAATCAAAAGAACGACTAAAAGTATCATTAAAAAATACGTGTAAAAGACACGTTCCGTTTGCGATATCATTTTCCAAAAATTAATGGTACGTTACTAAATTGGTAAAGAATGAAATTTATCAAAAATTAAAGTTAATCGTTAATCGATCTTTGACGAATCGGTAATTGATTATGTCTTTTTTGACAAGAGTTCCTTCAACTATTGATCTACGCGCTTATTCGATATGACATTCGAAAGCTTCCGTGTGCTTTGTTAACCACAATAGTGCAGCTGCGCTATACACTATACAGTGACACGCATAAAATAGTAATTTTTTTAACATTTAATCATGTTAACAGAACTCATTTGTTAATGAGTCAAGTAGTGTCCTCGTGCTTTGAAAACGAAAGGAGGGTTTTCATATAGCGGGTACGGGACGCGTTACTTAATATGTATAGTGCGTATTTACGATGGGGATGTGACGAGGATTTTATAGGAAAGCTTTGTGTAACGTGAGAGCTTTCAAAAATTCCTCTACGACTAAGCTCTTCGGTATAATAGAACAGCGTGCCCTGATTTTCTTGTACTCTAAAATTAATAACTATTGATTTCATCGCTGATCGTTACGTTGAATTTTTCAAGCTCCGAATAAGGTGAAGCTTTGAGCTTGCGGGGTTGTGCTACATTGGTTCTCGTTAAGCATAAGAAGTATATTGATATATCATTAATGGTGTGTACTAAAAAATGATTGCGCGTGTTACAACTTTGTATTAAACACGAATTTTTTATTTTCTATACTTTTCTTTGTCTATTTTATTTAAAATCGGTCCCCAAAAAAACAGTTTAAAGAGACGGATAAAAAATAGAAATTATTTTATGAAAAATAGAACAGAATAGTAATGTTATATTGGAACCAGTATGAAAGGTTAAATCTACCTGTACTGGTGCCTTTGCCGCACGAATTACGACCTGTTTTGAGGCTATGCTTTTGGACTTTATTCGAGATCGGGCTATGCTAACTCTAGGGAAAAATAAATAGACTTTTGTGGGAGAAGGGTGGTCCTGATAATGCAAAGTTGACTGAATACCGCAACTGAGTGAAATTATATATGAGATTTCCTTATTTACGTTGGGAGACGAAGGTGGAAAGTGTCGAGTACCGAACTGATTTTTAGTTTATAAAAATGGAAACTTGCACTTTATTAAGGGAATTTTATAGGTTTGAACGGCCGAAAGTTGGGTACATTTCCAAGGTGGATTGTGGATTCATGAATTAACGTACACAATTTTTGTTTTTTGCATATCTTTACTACTTTGTTGGGGAATAAAAAAAGTGGTCAAAATGTAAAAAATGTTCATAAAAATCGGAGTTACAAAGATTAAAAAACAGTGAAAATCGCTTGTTGCCACGGTTCCAGGAGAACCAGTGGGAATTCCGGTATTTTCTTGGCGGCGTTTTGATTGTACAAATTTCCTCTCTAAACTGAACTTAAGATCTGAAAAAAAATCGAAATTAATAAATTGGCGGCTAAAAACCAAAAATTGTGAAAATATTCAAGTTATTTCTTATTAAAAAAGTATCAAAAAATCAAGTTTTTAATGCGTACGCTGGATCAGTTAATAGTAAATTTCTTTACCTTTATTTAAAAAAAAAATCTAGTGGATATCTTAAACCATTCTCGAGTTATCGTGGCAATAGTTGTGAAAAATGCTGTTTCAAGATAATCGTATTTAAAATTTCGGAACGCCATATGTCGATTAGGAAATTGATATGCACAGAGTTTAAAAACTGCCTACGCTATAAAATGATTTTTCTAAGTCGGCTTCCGCTTCAGCAGAAAGGATTGTACTAACCTATCATGGAAAAAACAAAAAATCGAATTTTCCAAATTTTCAAACCTTTACAATCCCCTTAAGGGGACTGGGAAGCACAAACGGAATAATTGCGAAATAAAGGAATGAGACGCATGCAAAATTTTGGCACGAGAATCTTTCACCTCAAAAAATTGCACGCGTCTCATTCCTTTATTTCGCAATTATTCCTTACGAAAGTGCTATTTCAGTAACTGTGGGACTTATACAAATCTGCGTGCACTCGAGTTTGATAAGGATAATGCAACAATTCCGTGTAATTTACGATTTTCGTGATTGGAAATTCAAGATGGCCGTTTGCGCTTCCCAGTCCCCTTAAGTCAAAATTGAAGTACAGTTGAGTCTCTGAAGTTCGCAGGAGAATGACAATGAGCTTAACTAACTTACTGCGTATACGTTAACAAAATGGGGATTGCATAGATAGGTGGTAGGATGCAGTAAACAATTACTATTAAATGAGTTTTGAACATTTCTTGGAATAGGATATATAGGGATCAAACCATATTGGTGATTGGAGTAAATTTGCTGAACTTCGCTGTTGCGTAAGGAATTTCGGAATTGGCCAAGAATGACGTCTTCAAAGTTGAAGTAGAGAGCTTGGTGGGGTTTTCAAGAAAAAGTTATAAAATTCACCATTCAAACGAGTGATGCACAAGTGCGCATTCCAGTGGTATCTATAGTGTTCTGTATAACTGCTGTCCAAATAATTTTTAGTATCCCTGGAAAGTAAATCTTGTGACCATATGCGAAATAGCCGTTTTCAAAAACGTCTGTGCGATAGGAACCAGACCCCAATACTGTTCATTTCGTATTTGATTACGCGCCGCGAAATTCAAGATCTGATTTGTCACGTGGACATAACAGTAATTATCTGTGTGAAATACGTAAACCGATATAATTATGAAATGCTAACACGTGTCTTTAGCAGACCACAGTTAAGTCTATGTTATCAACCCGTTTCACTAATCTCGCGGCAGGTTATAATTACTAAATACTGAACGAGTAACGTATCGTGTTTTCGTTAAGGGTGTGACTACAGTGCATTGCGGATTACTGGAATCATCGAGGTCAGTCGGTCGTGCGTTACTACTTCATTCGAAGAAGTTTGCGAAAGCTGGAAAAAGCTTGAAAAAAGCATCAGCGCAGTGAAAACTATTTATTACATTAGGCCGATATCGATCAGGTAGTAATTGGCGTAACTAACGAGCTTTCGTAATGATAACGATGCAAAGATAGAGACATGATTATATCGTAGAAAATTTTTCATTTTCAATTATCCATTTTCTACGATTTACTTAATCGACTATAGGTACGCCATAACTTGACTTCCGAAAGCTTTATTGCGATCCATATCAGGAAAGGCATGAACTGATTACAAATAATTTTGATGATGATGTCGATTACGCATTACGTCAATTTTTTTTACTGTCGGCCATAGTATAAGAATGTATTCTTTATTCAATTTTGTAATGAGGGAAATGAAGATGTATGGTTCCATATCTTTTTAGAACGTAACAATGCTACAGGAATCTTCGTCTGTTCTCAGACCATACGGATGCTGCATCTCGTCATTGACGTCAAAGGATTTTGCGTCAAATGCATTCTGTGCTATGGAGAGTGAAAAAGAAGGGATAAGCGTATCCCTTCGAAAATAAGTATTTTAAAAATCATATTAATAATAATCGATACTTAACTAATGGTGTGTAAATGTCGTGGCGCGAATCGATATTAAAAATTGAATTTATCGTCAAATTATTTCGCGAAGTCAAGCATATCGATAACTACTATACCGTCGGAGTGAAATGTTTGCTGTCCTCTTGTAGGATCGCAGTAAGAAAATTGATGAAAGTTCGCGAATATTTGGCAGTGTTCATAGTCGGTCGTTCACTTTGCCGGAAGTAGAAGTGGAGAACGAAAAGTATCGGAAAAGCTGAGAGCATCCGGGCGATGAGAGAATTTACTTTTGGTGGCTGCCGCCTATCTGTTATCAGTGCACTTGCCTGCAGGATTTAACGGCCTTTACGCTGGCATTCGTGAGTGCACTTTTTCGCAACGCCACTGAGGCTGGTGGTGGCTATACAAAGGCAACCACTAAGGATTCGTCCAGCACGGAGGATTCGTGCTGCACCATGAACGAGCCGGAACCATGTTTGCCGCTTATTTTACCGCCAAGATATCGTCTTCGGGATCTCATCTTAGGGGATTATGCTTTCAACGACGATGGTGAACGGTGAGTACTCTTTTTTTTTGCTACACTGTATAAAAATAGGCGTTAGAGTCTCTATGTGCCTTAGAAAAGGCAACCACAGGTTCCTATATATATAATAAAATTGTATACCATTAGCCGTAATTGATCTACTGTTAAAATGCGAAGTCTAGAGGACTTTTTTACATTAACACTTCGTGTACACACCTTCGTAGAATTACGTACAGTGCACACTGGGTCAAATTGACCCAGAGCAATTTTCAAATCGATATATGCCGAAGACTGCATTTTTTCAGGTAAAATGTAGGGATACTATTTGAAGCCAGAGAGTCATATTTTAACCCAGTATTATTACTTTTTAGAGGAAAAAGAAATTTCCGGGTCAAAATGACCCTGTGTGCAAATGGAGGATTAAATGTTATAGGTCCCTCCGAAAGAGATTTTATTCGTGCTGGGGTTAACCACACTATAATGATGGACTTGTGGATTGTTAAATTATGCAGTACGAAACTTATGTAGGAAAATTAAGAAAGACGAGATAATAAGGATTAGTTTTTGTTTTTAAATGATGCAATTACGTACTTAAAAAAGTATCTTAAGCCGCATATACGCTAATCGCATAACGCGTACCGTAACGTAAGACGTACTCATATTTAATTTATATAGAAAATGTATTTTTTTGTATTCGTAATTTACGAGAAATAAAACGAGGAAATTCTTTTTATTTTATAGTTGTTTCAATCAAAAACAGGGAATTTTAAATTCAGAATCAATAACTAAACTTTTTCAATTATCCAAAAGTATTCATACTTTATCAATTATTCAAAAGTATTCGTATGTGTTCATCCAAAAGTTGATCAAAAGCTTCACGAAGACGTCGATTTTGATTCAACTTTTCCCGCTGTTTGCATTCGTTTAATTACGATCGCAGGCTTGCTGTCAACGTTTCTTGTTTACGCTCTGCCAGTTTCTCTTCATCGGGAATTGATCTACAAAATCTATGGAAGAAGATTAACAGCCTTATTTATCCCTTTTACTATTATCATAAGCATATGAGCATGTGCTTATTTTGAGTTTTTAGGCACGATCGTATGGAACATGAGAGTCTTACTCTCACACAAAATAGTTTTCTTGCCACCTTCATGAAGGCCGGGCTTGATGCCACCACCTTTTTCTTTCTCTTTTGCTTTCGCACCTGTAAGTGAACACTTATCCAAAGATTCTCTTTTGAAGATAGTTTCTAATAGTTGTCTCGCCAACTGAGTTTGCTTTTTAGCTGTTATAACCATGGCATTTAGAGCCATTTTGTTAATGTAAGTCCCACTGCCTGGGACTAGTTCGGTGGTCTATTCAAAAGAAGAATTTTCCTCGTTACTGAAACCACCAATCTTCAAGTACGACCGTATGAACACAGGTAAAGAAAAGGAATGTGAAAAAAAGAATGTATGCATATATTTTTCAGAGTCTACGACCGCGAATACTTGTATCGAAAATTTCAAACGAATCGCTGAACCGTTCAAGTTCAAAGTTACATGAGAAATGAAGTTTAGAAATGAAATTCGGGATGCAGATTAGAATAATATTTGCCGATGTCCGGTACCTTCTAGTTTAAAAGTTCCTAATCGGCAAAATTCTTTCTTTGTGTGATGACAAATGCATTAAATGCGACTGTGTGGCTCATACGGTCGTACTTCAGGGCAAACCTGGTTGCCCGATATTTAAAATATATATTACTTTTTCTTGCTCGCTTTTTGAAAACTTTAAAGTCAACAAGCAATGCCTTTCGTTGTCCTCATTATCTCTGTATTATTTATAAAAGATCCATCATCCATGATGAGAAAGCTCTGACTTTGGTAGATGGAATGATTGTGACTTTTACTTGTGGCCAGAAGACTCGACTTCTGCCACAAAGTACTAGAGGAAGATTATGTCTTCATCAAGTAAGTTTTAAACTATTATTAAATCATTCTGTTTTTTTAATTATTATCTTTTTGTCAAATAAGTAAAATACATAAACGTAACAAAACGAAACACGGAAAAGTCATAAAACCTTCAGCTAAATAACACAAACAGGTATAAGATCAGTAGGTCGAGCCTAAATATACTTTTATCATATTTCATCCCTTTTCTCAAAAATGAAGACATTAGAAGACATTAACGCTAAAACGTGTCATTACTGCTACCAGTACAAATGATGTTCCAATTGAAAAGGATCTGGTGAACGCTATAATAAAATGTCTTCTGTTTTTTGTCTGTGGGTTTGATAAGAACAACAAAAACGGTAGCAAAAAAAAGGTCGTAGACGTTAAAATAAGATTTAATATTGTACAGGTATGAACAAAAGTAGTGCGAAGGCGATTTGCCACTATTTTAGATGACGAAGGAGGTAATTTCGACATGGAGGAAGAAAGAAGCTTTACATAAATCTCCAAGTGTCAACTAACAATTGAGAATATCAGTGATGACAATGTCTCTACAACAATACCTAATCAAATATCAAAGATCTATAAGGTATTAATAAATGGTCTTTTAACGTCCATCAGTCAATCCACACACCAAGGTATGTCCGGCTATGGGAACCACTGTGGGCTTAGTCAGCTTTTCGTTTCGAAAATGGGAATGGTTATATTTTGAAAAATAACCATGAGTCAACTAAACATAATTTTAATAGTTTTATGATTCTTAAACATAAATTTTCGTTATACTCGGTGAATGAGAAGATATTGAAGCTTTGAAAAACAGTGTAGTAATAAATTTTGCTTAAGTAAGATTTGAAAATGTTTACATTTTCTCCAGAGCTCAGAGTTCTAATGAAGTCTATACCTCGGATTTGTTTACCAGACAAACAAAGCACGATAACTTTTGTATTTCCTGGAGTACGGACCCTATGCTTTTCGATGTTATAAAATATTTTCTCGCAGCTGATAACTATAGTTACAAAAAACAATGTGCGCACTATTGCGTCAATGCCACACAGGGCACGGTTCGATTCCGCGTATTGTGTCAATGCCGACGAAGGGGTTAATGCGTCCATTTGATCCGTATAGTAGAACCACGTAGTGTTATATCAGTTCTGAATAGCACTGTAGGTGTTATTCATGTAACGTGTAAGATCATATATACATTCAATTCATATAACGATAATAGCAAGCCCACGTGACTGGATTGAATCCTATAAATTATTTATTAATATTTGATAAATTATATTTACATAAATATTGGTCTCATACATTCATCGACATCCACCAAATCAATCGATTATAGGCATACAGCTCTCTATTCAAAATTACTTTTTTAATTTGTCATCTACTTTTCAGTATGCAAAATTCAATACAGAAAATATTGTATAATAATTTTAACTGAAATTTTGATACGGATAAGAAATATGTATGAATTCGACTAAGCAATCATTTTTTTGGGAATTCATCTAAAAAATGTTTATATATAGTTTCAGTAGTAGACTCAATGGTAAAATTAAATTTTCTGAAGATGTTGCAGAACGGTTTCTTGATTCTTCATCGCGTAAAAGATTTTTTAGGTTTGACTTTTTGAATCAGTGGATTGCAGATAGTAGCACGTGAGGTCAGAATACTAGCCAACTTGGATATTACTGAAACAAGAAAATAGAAGAACAAAGCGAATTATCCCATGCAGATCTCAAAATAACATCTACAATTCCCTGGACGATAAAACCACATTAAAATTCATGAAAAGACTCAACATATCCTACTGACAATCTTGTTCCATCCGCTTCAATCAGCTACTGTCAGTAGAAAATGGAGAATAATAATTGAAATAAATAAAGAATAATGAAGTTATCTTCAGATCGTCTGTTCTAGTATACCACTCAAACTCTTACATCCTCCAAGAATCCCTTACATAACATTCAAATAAGTTGTCTTTGTGGAATTCTTCCATTTCATTCCTTGTCCCATTTCCGTTCTGGAAATTTGCAATTTTGATTGAAAATACGTTCTCCAAGATAAATGATAATGTAACGTCAAAACAAAAAACTGGATTGAATTTTAAGAAATTACTTGACGATTAACTACAGTGATTTTAATGTGTCACTATAGCTACTGTTATACTCATCGTAAAATAATCAAGTGCATTTAGGACTTATCTTAGGCCTAGGCTGGAATTTTTCAACGTTATAATAAAAAACTTTGTGTGTGACTTCTTTGTAAATTTTCGTTTCATTATAAACCTCAAAGGTGTTCGAGATACAAGTTGCTTTTACGAAAATAATAGTTTATGTGATTGTATAATCCATTTCTATTTTTGTATAAGAACTTTTCGGAACAACCAATAATTTTGGTGCCAAGACGGCGTCCAATTATCAAAATTTTTGTTTGAAATTAAGTCTGTTCTTACGAATTAGTTTTTCTTTGAATCTATAGGAAAACAAATTATTTACTATTACGAATTATTTTTTTATTTGTTTTCATGATTAATTTCTGGTCAGTGGTCTTAGTTTGATTGAGTACAGCGATAAGAAATGTCTTACTTTCATTATTATTGTTATGTTATATTTTACAGTTTATATGATGTACTGATGTGATGTTATCATTCCTCTAATATAATGTAAATAAACGTTACTAGTGTGCGTAATAGTTAAACGTATATTACATCTAATTATTGCATAAAGTAACAAGTTATACAGTGTTTAATTCAACGTCGCCAAGACTGAAAAAATTTATTACCGTAAGACGTTGTGTCTTAAGATAATAATAATGGTGAAATATAATATCGAAAGTAATTTTAGTCATGTGTAATGCATAAATTAATATATTTCTGTGTATTCGGACTCCTCGCCGAGTCCGTTTCGTCGAAAAATTTTTTCTTTCCCTAAAATTTGTAAAGAGCCAAAAGAGAAAGAATCTTTTATTGTATGAGAAATGTAGATTCAGTGAGCATAGTAGAAGTGATACTAAAGGGATTTAACGATGCAGTTATTATTCTTCAATGGTTTGTTTCGCACGAGTTCACACAACTTCTGACAAAAATACAAATAATTGTTTTTGATTAAATATTATATATATATTACTAATCCTGATGGTGTTTTAGCTATAAAAATATCGTTGGCGAACAAGCGAAGCGAGCGAGTCCGACACAATACTGTAATGCTGTGATGGACCATACAAGTGCTGTGATGGTACAAAATGTAATCATTGGTTAACGTGATAAAATTGAAAAAGCACAAAAATTTTCGACGAAACGTTCTCTCGACAAAATGTCCATTCGACGAAAAAACTTGGACGAAATGTCCTGTAATCTGTTTCTGAGTCGTTATGAAAGACTATGGTATTCCATGATATATAGTGAAACTAGATTAGATTTTCGCAAAAACACAAAACGATATCTCCAGATATTATTAGATATACAATGACACCCACTCTATTAGATATAACACTTGATTACGGTTATTATAAAAAGTACAGTCAATAAGAACCGCGAAAAGTAATGAATAAAGTAGGCGATAAATCATTTGCACCAAATATAGAAAAAAGATATAAATTTATGAGCATTATCGATTACTTGACATTGGTCAACATGTGCAAAAGGAAGTGAATTATTAAATAATACTGTGTCTAGAGAGTGTATTCAGCATAATATGCAAAGCAAATAATTAATTATAAATAAAAGAAAAATTATGAAAAGCTTAGAAGGGAAGTATCAGATCGACGTGGCGTCAATAGAATGCATCAAATTAAAACTTACAGCTTAGAATGTAATAAGTAACGATATTTCATTTGTCTTTAATTAAGTTATACGTACTTATTACATTATTATTATTATTAGTAGATATATCCCTGCATAATATATCTCATGTAACGTAAAGATTCCATGGAAAAATTTAACACACGATTGCAACATTTTCCCCCCACTTGAACAAAATTAGATATCTTATGTTAGATAGAAAACCTTGCTTACCGTTAGAAGCATTGCTTCAATTTACTTTTTATCTATTTAATTAAAAGATTGAGTGCAACAATAGAATCGAAAATGGAACTCGAATTATTGGATAGATTGAATGTGAACTCCATAAATTCGTATTCTTATCAATGCACAATAATGAGTTTTTTTTTAGACGTAATCTTGTGGAAAACGTGCGGAACTATGCAGTCGTATATTACACTTTGAAGTATAAAAAGAAGGAATATAATTGCTAAGAATCGTAATTAATTACATATAAAAAAGCATAATATAGAATTAGAATGTTAGAAAGTGTGAATTAATGAAAGGACTTAAAAATCACAAAATTTGTATATCTTTAAATCTTACCGTTTGAACTGTATATCCGAAATCTTTTTGCTAGTAAAGAAATGAGAGCGCGATTGCACGATCCTTCAAACACGTTTGCTATAAATTATTTTGTAGCAATACGCAATTCCGAAAGTCATATAATTACGAAAGTATTTTCATTGGAAGTTAATAGCATTATTTTTAATTAACGTGACAAATAAACAGATTACGCGAGAATGCCACTTTAAGATTTCCAAATAATAGTATAAACATGCACAATTATGTAAATCACTTAAACTGGTTATCCGACTGGTTTCAGTAATTCATAGAAATATCGTTAACGAGAATTCAGCTACTATCAGTTTCATCAATCATTTGATACGAAGTGAACCGGTTGATTTGGTATGAGAGGAATTTATATGTCGTACGAGATAAATAATTAATAATATTCATCATTTAAATTTATAGCAAGCACAAGGAGTAACGATTTTTATTCACTATATATTGCGTATTTTTAATTATCTAAATGATCGCAATCGTACGTTATATTTTTTGATTTTTCGACATTTTGGGTTCGCCATTTTGAATTTTTCAATATTGACCTTAAAATCGGAATGAGAGGCCCTAAAAATCTTTGTACGGCAAGTTTCAAAAAAATTTGTAAACTTTTTTTCTTGCCCATCGGGACACAAAAAAAATAGAATTCGACGTGACGCTGAAATGGTTAAACATAAAACTGTATGTCTTGCCTACCAATGACCTAGACTTTACTAATCATTTCATCAATATTGAGCCAAAATAGGATATACAGCCTTGGCATACAAAACTGGCCCAGTGTGTTAGAAATGGTCAATATTAGTAATAAATGGAAATTTCCACCTGGCTAATAAATTTTATTCTTTTGCAACCGTCTTAGACTTTCAAAGAACGAAAATTTTATCCTCAGATTCGGATT
Organism: Pachycephus smyrnensis; assembly: GCA_030142225.1. Lineage (NCBI taxonomy): Eukaryota > Metazoa > Arthropoda > Insecta > Hymenoptera > Cephidae > Pachycephus > Pachycephus smyrnensis. Next base: position 55,172 of record JARQST010000485.1, on the reverse strand, counting down.
CAGCGTCCAAAAAAAACCTCGGAAAACAAGTTCCAAACTAATGCGACTCAGTAAAAAAGGTAGGTTGCTGAGAAACCCATCGTGACTTGAGGGTTAAAAAAGTCATTGATCTTCTAAAATCAGTATCAATAGGTTCAACAAAAAAAACATGTACCAAAAAATCACCCCTTTAATTGAAGGGTTCAAAAGCTAATTCGTTTAAAATGTGCGCTCACAGATTTGGATATGTGATAAAGTGGGAATAGTGCTTGATAAGCAGTGTTGAAGAGTTTGACCTCTAAAGGAACGACGTATATGAAGATCCTATTGTAATTCCAATCTGGAACAATATGGAAGCACATAATCAGGACCGGGATCATTCAAGGCGTCCCGACGCCCATTGAGTTGCTTGTTTGGCCTGACTATAAGGCATACTACACGGACAATGGAGACATCATGAAAAACTTGACATCATTTTTTCAGTTTTTAATTATTGATCCTTATCTAATTAGTGGATAACAGACTATAAGTAGTTGATATAATATTTGCCAAATACGATCATCATCAGATGAACCTACAGAGATTAGACACTTAACACAAACGGTTTTGGACAGGTCCGTCTCAAAATTTTGTTTTAGATCTCCGTTAGAAAATTAATTGGTATTGATTCGTGATTGGTAAAACTTTGATCCTTTTTCTCGAAATCCGCGCCGCTATTCACTAGGTTAAGGTTGGTACATAGGGGATAGTTGGCAATGATCTTGTGCCAGTTCACTGTCTCGTTTAAATTTAATGTCGCCCTGGGACAGGTTCGGAAGGGTTCGATACCATATCAAGTTGGACGGATGTTCTCAGGGGGATGCGTGTTTGCTTGCGTTAATGGACCATCCCTCACGCACTATATATTTTTAGGCATGACTGCATGAACCGTGCGCGATTTTTTTTATAAATTCGCCATTGCAAGAAAGGGTTGTAGGTATGCGTGTGTGTTTGTGTGCATGGCTGTATATCTCTGTATCCAAAATTCCAGATGAATTTTGTAAGAGGAATCAAGTTCTAAATATAGGTGATATAATAACATTTGCAGGTATCTGCATAGTAACACGGTCAATGACTTCTGAATGGAAATGCAATCATAATAAACTCAAAATGTAAATATCAACTTGAGTACTTTTTACCAGTACTCTACGATAGGGTTCTGACGTCATCATAATTCCAGCTAGAAGAGAGAATACCTCTATAAAAAAATAAATAGAAGGATTAAAATAATCTGAAATATTCTGATAGACTAGAAGACTAATATTCCTCGTGCATAATTGCACCCATTTATTTGATATATCAAGTATAAAAGAATTCTTCACTGAATAATAATTTTTATAAATTCATTGTCATTAATTCTAGTCAAACGATAACGTAGAATACCATAAGTGTGGATTGTATAATGGTAGGATCTAACAAGCATTGCCATGTAGATTAGAACTAACCTCAAAATTGTACAAAGATTCGTATGAATAATTATACGAAGTCGTCGCACTGTGAATAATTGTAAATACAAATTAATTGTTAAGCAATTCAAATTTGAGTATTATGTGAACAGATAATTATTTCGAATATTCTGATAAACTGACAACAATACACTTTGGCATTTTACCTTTCTTCCTTTCCTTATGGCCGCCTCCTCAAATGAGAAGATGTGCCAGTTTGGCATTCTTCCTTCCTTTCCTTATGGCTGTATCCCCAATGGGGGACATGTGCCAGAGTTTGGCATTCTACACTTCTTATAACGACATTATAACCATAGGTTATGCACATAGATGGATATTCCATACTCAGTTCAGCTAATAGCGTAGGAAACACTATTACCATAAGAGTAGAGTAGGGTAAATCCGCCGGTAAATTAACACCATAAGAAACGCCTCTAGTCAATGGGACCCATGTTAAAATCACTATATATAGATATAATTTACGTGAACATGTTCATTTACTAGACCCTGTCCATTCACTGGATGAGTCACCCTATTTGTCAGTGGTACCTGAGATCGTTGACTGAAGAAATAAATAGAAAGCGCATCTTATAGGATATAAGGTCACGTGAGTCTGGGTTGTTGCGGAAACCTACAGATCGGCCTAGCTAATTGAAATGCTATATACAGATATATATTCTACATATGTATCAGAATCTCACAGCGCAGAATACAATGGGTAACGTATCGCTTAGCTTGTCTAGTCTATTTGTATTCAGTCAACGTTAAAATTGAATAAAAATCTTTTACTTGATCTATGCTCATTGTACGATTTATTTATATCCATCTAACAGCCCCGTGCACGTGTTTTGACCCTGATTGTGTATACTTATTGTACGTACATTTTGGCTATCCGACCAATGTTACAATATTGATATCAATAATTACGTAGACGTAAAACTACTCAGGTTCTTATTTCGAAACTTCGAAAACTCGTACGCACTAGGGGATAAAAATGGACTTCCGATTTTTTATTGATGCTTTTTGACTTCTTTATCATTTTGTAGTTAAACAGAAAACTTTGAAAAGCTGTTAGCGTTATTGATATTTTATTAAGTCGGCGTAGATTGGTGCACTTGTACGTGGCAATTTCGAAGTAATCGATTTGATTTCTCACATGAAAAGGATATTGAAAATGGCGTTGGTTAGAGCGTAAGGGGTGTTGAGTTACGTGGGTGTAAGGGTAAATGGAATTAAAGAAATCGAACCTCAATAAACAGGAAATGGTCATCGTTTCCTTACTCCAAGATATTACATGGCCGTGCTGAATTACACACGGCTTAGGAGTAAGTGCATATGCTGTTTTATCGATCCATCAACTAGATTACTTAACCCCTTAACTGGCAGATGACGCATATACGCGTCCTGGGTAAGGGCCCGGTCACACTCATCAAACGCGCGTTCGAACGCGACTGCCGACCAATAATACAACGTGAATTCCTGTGGATGCGGTGTACCATTGGTCGGCAGTTCGCGTTCGAACGCGCGTTTGACGAGTGTGACCGGGCCCTAAGGGGCTTGCCCCTGTGTAAATTTCGGTCTGCCAGCTAAGTGGTTAAAAATCCTGAATCGTTCCTACCAGTTATTATGGATTTAAAGAATATCCTTTCTCAAGTATATAAGTAATTAAAGCACCTTCTAAATCGTTAGGGGAAAACTGCCCCCCTATCCCCTCTTCAAATGACACTTGGTAACTAATTCAAATGTAATTTTCCACGCGACTGCTGCTTCGCGACGTTCTAATCGGTCGATAATGGAATAAAATAAAATAAAGAGGTAAAAATAATAAAAAGTCAAATAATAAAAAACTTGCTGAAATGAAGATTCCATAAGATTTTATTAACGACGACTCCAGTCAAGTCCAATTGCGAGGCTCGAGAACACCGGAAGTGACTATCAGAAGAACGAGCAGTTCCAGGAAGCTTTACGAGCTTTGATGAATCGATATGCCATCATGGGAATGCTCGTAAAATTTATTGATGAAAATAAATCGACAGATGCCTGACTTTTAATCGTCGGATAAACTCAAACGAATGAGAAAATTGTAACGCCTTTCGAATTTCATTGTTTCGACTTTGTGCAGTGACATTGACGTACACGGAGAAAAGAGAACAGTAATAGTTACTTACAATTAGTCTGGGTTAACAATGAGTCCCAACAGTGACTCCCACTTTGCAGCAAAGTATTAGTCACTGATAAACCCAGTAAGAATTACCTTGGGAACACTAATGATTACTGACTTCTAAATAATCAGTTCTATTCCACGCTGTTCTTCATTCATTTTCTATGCTACCTGGGACTCGCTGCTAACCAGACTAGTAACTGTTGTCTTTTTTTCCGTGTAGCTGTCGCCGGAAGTCTTTGAATTGTTTAGCTGTTCCGATATATTGGTCGAAGATATTAAAGTGCCATTGATACACCCTCCAATTATCCTCAAGGGCTCGTGACCTCGTATTCCGCTATCGAATCGGCTTTATCTCGAGGGTAGCGTGTCACCTAACGCCACCTGGCATCGGATTTCAGCTCTACAGATAATAATCCTTCGATGCTAATAATGTCTGGCACTAATCATGACGTCTCAATGAGACAATGCTCACTCATCATTTTTTTGTCTTGCCTATGAGCATCTATTCAAATTCATTGCGAGTACTTGGAATATGCTTGCGTCTCTCTCAGGTGCAGTGTTTACATTGACGCGAACAAAGGACTATTCATCTAACCTAATATAATACTTATCATTTTCAGTATTTCTGCAATGTCAGTAACGGTTCGTTTGTTTCACCTCGTTTTTCCAATATTTATTACGTTACTGTTAACGTGCCTGTGAAGGCACAATTTTAATTATAGAAATTATAAAGGGTGATAAGAAACTAATACTAATTAATACTTACGGTCTTGTAGTAAATTTGCAAAATACTCCTAAGATCTCCATCAGCAATGTGTGACGTATCATCGTTTTTACTCTTGAAACAACTTTGACTATAATTTTAATGGGCCACACTTTCACGATGAGGAGTTCGAATATCCCTGCCTTTAGAATTCAGAAGGATACAGCAGATACAGGATAGGAGGAAATTAAGGACGACATCCTTCAGGCCCTGGATATACATGTAGTATAGATGCCCAACGTTGGTCTGTTATTCTAAAAAAGAATCTTGACATAAAAATTCATCAAGAACTGATACAAAAAATATTGCCCTTGTGCTAATTATTAATTAATGAAAGGATCAATGCTGAAAGAGAAAGTCGAAACTGTATTGTTTTCAACAACTTAGAGCTAGAACGTCATCATTTTTTTGGTTCTCAGTTAAAGCCAGTTTGGTTCAGCAACAAGAGCTATTGGTATTGCGTTAACCAAAACTCTTAAGCTCGAGAGGATTAACGAAGAAGAAGACCCCACAGTGATCCAGCTTAATACAGTTTTATCTGAGAGTGGAAGAATGTTGATAGAATTTCAACATTCGCTGGCTATAGCACGACGTTCATTCGTCATACCCAGACTAAATTGACTCGTAGAAATTTTATCTAATAGCATCACAGCTTATACACTTCTGTTTGGTGAGAATTTCGAAAAATCTTTCTAATCAGCTTATGTCGTGGTACGGTCATAAAAAGTAACGGTAAGAGATTAAAGGATAAACATACTTTAAATTTACATGAAATACGAGATCAAAAAAAGTGTATCAGTACGTAAACCTAGCAATTTAAACTGGAGTAGCTCTCCAACGAAGAGCTCCAGAGTTTCTTTCCAGAAAGAGCAGAAATCCTAACAGACGCATAAACAGTACTGATCAAATCGTCAAATCTGGCGATATAAATGTAAACAACCTGGCAGAGAGATCCAAATAATTTTTGTCCATTTAGAAAGGTTTAATTTAACTCCATTCCATGGAGTTATTTCGAGAACCAGACTCAAGACACGAGATTCAATTTTCCTGGAAAGCAGTTGAAAAAATAAGGGTGATGTTTCTGAAGCTCAATCTACAATTCGTATAAACCAATCGAAAAAGCAAAGAATTCGAGAGAATATGATTGGTTCGTGGAAACGACTTACGACAACGATTGCCAACAGATGTCCCTAAATTTGTTTCAGCGACAGATTAATTTCTCTCAACGTATTTTTGTTTCCTGACAAATTGAATGGAGACATTCCAAGATCCATTCTTAATCTCAAAAACTCGAGTGATTTTATTATAAACGTAGAAAAATTTGTCGTTGCGTTTATTAGAGCAATGGGCAGTATTCGAATAACAATAAATTTGACTATCAACGATAACAATTTTGTCAAGTTTTACCATTGAGAGTGTAATTCTTTTTCTAATTTATTTCGTAAATCATATTTCTGATTGTTACCAGAATTTTTTGTTGCTCGAATACTAACCATTGCTCTGGTAATCGTGACTATACATTTTTCTGCGTCCAACTCTGCATTTCAAGATGGAGGATATTTAAACGCTTAAGAAATGAATCATGAACATTTGTCAATATTATTTTATTACTAGTAATTTTAATGTAGAACCAAAGCATGACAATGATGGCCCAACTATGTTCTGTAAAATAGGTTGACTTCCATTTATGTTATCATTTCAGCATTGGACTAAGTTTGACTGCTGATAGTGAACAAATCTTTTACAAGTTGCAGCCAATGTTACGCTGATGATAGGCGCAATTTTAACCAGAATTGGCCTAACAGTAATGAATACAATAGGTCGAGCATCCGCTTATATTATCATTTTAGTATTGGACCAAGATTGATTGCCGTGGATTGGTCAATCTTTGTCAAGCCTGCACTTACATTACGCCAATGGTAAATTTCCATTTAGGCATATTTGTAGTGCCTAAGTAGCACGAAGAAGCACAGGACAAAGTTACGATTCTCATTAGAGCTAATTTTGTTTCAATTAAACTGTATAACATTCGGGGTCCGTGCTTTACCGCAAGCTTTGAAACGTGCACACAAAGCTAATGAAACCTACGCTTTAATTTCTTAGATCAAAGGACTTCGATTATTTGCCCCATGACATTCCGTTGTTAGGCAGATCAAAAGAAGAGTCTTTAACTAACGTGGAAAAGATGCGCAGCCTGATGTTAAAATCCTTAGGTCTTGTCTTATTTGCTATATGCGTACAAATACAGCTATACCTTAGTGAACACGTGGAGAAATATACGTGCATGCTATCTGCGCCATCTGTATTGCTCGCCATAAGTTTACGTAGTGCATTCGATTTATGTACTAGGGGGTGCCCGTGGCTTCTCAAGTGTAGAAATCCTTTCTACCCTGCAGAAGAAGCACTTCACTGTTCAGCCCCCTGATGAGATAGTGTGATGATACGTAGCAATGACAGTCCAGAGATCATGAAGAAGCCAACAGTGAAAGTTCCGTAAAAATCAGTTCAGTGGTTTTTGAGATCATCAAACATAAAAAATCAAACTCACGAAATCTCCCTCTTTGTAATAAGCATAGATATAGATATAGATGTACAGATCTACATATGTTCACTAACTTTACACTGTATCAGTACGTACATAATGAATACTGTGACAAATACTATTTGCTATCAGCTAAGAGGTATGTAGTCCTAGGGTATATCCTGGATGATAAGGGGTTCCGTGTAAAATTAACTGACAATAAAAGCCAAAAAGAATTCGTATGCTAACCCCAGCTCTTCATACGTAAAAGAAGTGAAAAATAAGGGAGCTTTTTCAATTTTTTTTTGAATATTCATTTCAGCATGTCCTTCGGTCCATTATGGGGATGCTATATAATAAAATATCGGGTCGAGACGAACATCTGGCCCTACAGAGAACTAAGGGTAATTTTAACAAAACTATGAACTTGCTGGCTGACGTAAAATCATCTCTAGCATGGCGGATTTGAAACCGAGCAATCACAAAGTTACAATTACGTAACGGCGAATATTAGAATTTCCTACGCAAGGATGTATTAGCTATGAAATATTTCATCTAAGTAACTACTGCATTCTTGATTAGGATAATCTATCACTGTCCATATGTAAAAGTTACTTTGTGTTTGCTGGGATTAAATATATCACAGATCAGAAATCCACTCATTAAAGGCCATTATTAATTAAGTATTTTTTTTGGGTGCCTCGACATTGAGATGGGGCGTCTGTTGTTAAGAAGTTAGAACCTATGGATGGAAAACTCCAAAGAAAGCTATTAGAGGACATAAATTAGTTAGGGCTGAAGTCAACTTTCTACGATATAAAATATTTCGCAAGTGAACTTCAATTTTGTAACTATAGTATATATTACTGTTAAGAATAGACAACACTATGGCCAAAGTATACATTAACCGGTTAGGAAGTATCAAATATTCAAAACCCAGCTTAATATGTAAGGAAATGTATAGGAAGGATATGTAATAACTTGATGATAGTACAAATCGTGTAATTTGAAGATCTTTCCCTCGTATTTAAATTCTAATAATAGTAATATAGCGTATGAAGAATCTTGTGTATTTCCTTATGAAACAAAATGGACACTTACGGATTAAGCTTTTGACGACATAACTTCGGGGACTTTGGCATAGACTTTTTTTGCTTTGATCTTAAATGTAAAATTTCTCATTGATACTTCCTGGCATAGGAACCAATTGTGTTAGACACTTTCACAGTATAATTATCGTTATATTATTTTTAAACTTTTCTCACGTTTGCAGTAAATTTACGGGTTGTTATAAATAACGAGGCCGATAATTAGTGTGCTCTCATTGTTCCTGTATGGTCAAAACGACGCTGATATTCAATATTTAGGAGATTATTTGTGGAGGAGTCGATGTATCTGCATCCACAGAAAGATTTATTTTATTATCCTTATAGAAAAATATATTTATTAACAGTGACCTTCATAAAGTATACTCTTATGACCGGTCGTTTACCAAGCGACCATATGTAGGACAAGCTAGTAATGATCTCCAAATTGACAACCAGAAGTGAAAATCAATAGGACAGAACTTTCGAAATGTGATGCTCATCCATTTCGCAGATATTTCAATTCTTCACCAAAATATTGAGTGAAGTAAAATTATGCACGACACTCAATCTATATAGATTTGTCTTATTCTTAATAATGAACTCAAAAACCGAAGTGCTCTTATTACCTGAAAGCCGGTTCCGGTTTTAAAATGTATATCGATGCTTTTTCCGAATAAAAAAATTTAGATGATGAGATGAAACTTGAGCAAGAAACTGGTAGCCCTATTATTTAGTCGAGGCTCAACTGGTCCAGATCGCATCGAAGTTAAAGCTGGAAAGGATTACGGTCTCAGGGAGTGAGATAAAAATAAGAATTCGCGACTGAAACAGGTTAACAGTTAGGGATCGAAATCAGTTGTTTCGTAAAATTTTCTTTTTTTTTTGAATAACTTAATGTTTTTGTGATAACCACTTTGCAAGTATATATAAAGAATATGGAAAATCTATGATTAAAATTAAAGAAGAGGTTATTCCTTGTGGAGATTTACGATATGATGGTCATAGTTATCATATTAGATACGTTGTATTTGCATTATCTAAACTAAAAAATAATGAATTACGTAATAGTCTTTAAGCAATTACATGGAAGGATTTACAGGACGATACGGCGAACTATAAATGAACGATCGAACTAATTTACCTCAAGTTTTCGATCGCAATCACGTGATCAGTCTAGTTCAAATAGATACACACCCAATACACAACAGGTTTTCTTACCCTTCTATTGCTTCGGACTAATCTACGGGCTACATTTAGTTCTAGTTTCTATTTGAGCGATTCAAAATACAACAGTGGTTCGCGGATCCGCCGCGCATGTGCTGAGTGGCGCATCGAACATGCTGATGTTTTTGGAATGAACTTAAGGGATTGCGCATCCAACGTTACTGGATAGGGGTAGAATGAGGTAAGAAGAGCCTGGTGGGGTAAGATGGGCTAAAATTAGTGAAGGTGCCCAGGTAAAAAAAATAAAAAAATATACGAATCATATATGATCTGTGTAAGATTTTGGCCATATATTGATTTTATACTGATTTTATATGAATCATATACGAAAATAATCATTGACGAAGGCGTAAATGATATCTATGATAACAGGTATACAAATAGAAATAATAATAAAAGAAAGATGGAATACCTAATAAAGAATGGTAGCAACTATATCCCAAACATGATATTTTTATTGAAACAATTAATATATTCATTAACAATAATTTCTCTTATTTTATTTTTATATGTGTTGTAATAGACGTCATACGCGCTTTTATCAATAATTATTCTCGTATTTGATTTATGTTCAATCAGCATAAAATTAATATATGGCCAAAGTTTTATACTGATCGTATATGATCTATATAATTTTTTTACGTGGTTGGGGCAATCATGATATACTTTTTTCCCCTATGAGTTTGATACACAGGACGAGATTGCGAAATAAAATTGCGATCGATCTTCACTTAAACTAAGCTTGTTGAATCGTTCAATTATATGAAGTTAGTTTTCATGTTGTCGATAAAAGCTTCAATTCCTGTATAAGTCCGTTTTTATTGGTTCATGTAAGCACACGCATCCAAAGGTAGAGCCGAAAGAATTTATAAATGCAAATCAATGATTTTTATTCAAGCTTCAATTAGTATGAGGCTTTAAAGATTTTAAAAGCTTTTACTTAGAGAGTAAGCATGAAATCGTATCTACTGCCGTATTGTTTTAATATATTTGCGCATAATTTTATATGAAATATAGGCGTTGTTTCAGGCTTTATGTAATACCATTAGCAAATTATCAAAATATATTTTTAAGGGTAATTATACGTTGGGATGAAATTCAACATTCAAGATAATTATTTATGTTATTGATTCAAATTTATATGAAAAATAAATTTAAAAAAATGTAGCTTTCTGTACTCTCGTGGCAGAAAGCTTAACTACTCCATTCAGTTTCATATGAGCTGAGTAAAACGTGTACGATAAACAATAAGAAAACACTTTGGTATTGATTCGTTAAATGATTCAAGTTGCTGGCACGGCGATCACAAATGTTCTCTCGTACAGCATCCGTATAATGAGGTCATAGGGAAAAGCTACGTCCTCATTGTTGATCTCAATAGCTTTCGAACTTTAGCTTTCGAATGAAGTTTTACAATAAAGGGCCGTATTCACAGTTCGTTCTTAAGTCCTGCCTTCATAAAGGTCGCCCTCAAGATGATCTAAATTGACAATATGGATATACGTCGTTAACAAATAAGACGATCTTAAGATGAAATCGTTGACTTGTTACAATCTTGATGAAGGTAGAACTTAACCCTTCGTGTGCACAACTTCGTAGAATGACAATACAGGGCACACTGGGTCAAGTTGACCCCAAGCAGTTTTCGAATCAATATATCTCGAAAACTACGCATTTTTTCGGGTGAAATGTAGAGATACTTTTTGAAGCTAAAGAGTCATATTTTAACACAGTATTATTATTTTTAAGAAAATATATAACTAAAGAGACGAAAACGATGCTTGAAGTTGACCTTCGTTCAAAAAGTTATTTCGGGTAGAAAAAAATTTTCTAATCAAAATGACCCCGTGTGTAAACGGAGGGTTAAGAACGGACTGTGATTACGGGCCAAAGATTGAAGTAATGGAAGTCGGGGTAAAGTGAAAATTTTTTCTGGAATGGCATGAGGAAAGGAAGTGTTCGCTTAAAGAATTTCTATAGATATATCACTTAAGATATAGAATATAATCTCTCTTTAAGCATAAGCTCTTCGATATTGTATAAAATTTGAGAATCTTTCGAGAAGCGCAAATTTTTGATAATTTTTTTTATTCGTCTGTTCGATTTTGAAGAGTATATGTATTTTTACTACATGTTAATTTTACGAAAAAAAATATGAGTCGAAACAAAAGGACATTATCTTAAAAAGGTTTGGGCTTCAAGATATCCCCATTAAAATTCTTTATATCATCGTAATTTTTGATGCATCATTTTCTGTTGAGTGTTAATTTTTATGCTGCGGTACCTTTTACAAAAGGTATGAATTTTTAAAGATTTCACAAAAACCCCACATTTATGGTAACTTGCAATAGAGTAACTTGCTAAGAAGTAAGATACTCAAGTAGTTCGCATTAGCCGTGGAATCTGATTTCTCAGAGTTTACGATGACAGTCAAAATTATCACACGAAACCTTTATTTATATTACGCACGAGACTATTCTAATCTACATTGGTTTATGTAAAATCTTTCGCGTTGATCGGAGTCATTAAAAAATGTGTGATCTAGTCCCGATAAATAAATTTCTCTCTAAAAGGTCAAAGAGTCATCGGAATACTCATATACGAGTATTCAGTCTACTCATCACAATCCAGCTATAAATTCTATCCACCACTACAATATATCTCACAGTCAACAAAGAAACACTTCTCGTACAACGTGGCTCCGTACAATTATATCATACAATAAAGAGACGACTTTTTAATCAAGTCGATAAAGAGTTATTATCAATGAAGCAGCAGAGAAGAGCATCTCTTATTACTATCTATATACAGTTAGAGGATTACCTGAAATCACGGTAAGAAGTAGATACAGGATGAGCGAAGACATTGTTTCAGAGAAACTGTATCGCGCAATCAAATCATCCAAAGTGAAAGAAGAGAAGATGAAGATGATTAAGAATTAAATTTGCAATTTCAAGATATTATCCAAAAATCAAAAACGACTTTTATACGAATATCAAAATAGATACACGTCACTTGACAAGAACATCAATCGCCGCAGCGCCGCATCTGGTAATTTTTAAAACTACTCAACTACAGGTTAACCAAATTTAGGTTAAGTATCATTCCTTATGGCGATTTCGAGGGATTTCACCACCAGATGTCGCGCAGTGTTCTTCAATATATGCATATACACGAAGGGCGGTTATGGGGGTCGATATCTTGAATGGAATAATAAAAAAGTAATATTCGAGCTTTATCGCCGTGTGCGAAAACCGTGTTGGAAAACGTGACAAAGGTGACGGATGTACGCGTGATGTCACGGACAAGACTTCCGGTACCCTCCATGCGGGTATGACTACATTGTCTTATTTCGCGCAGAAGCCGGCGGGCTTACACTTGACACAATTAATATCGAGCGGCGTTTCTATTTTTGTCGTTCATTGTGCGGATAGATATATGTAGATATATATATACACACACAGATGTAGAATGCTGACCCTGATTCTGGGAAAATTGTACTACCGTGAATTCTCTCAGTGTGAACGTCAACGTGAAGGCTTTGTGATAAATAAATATTTCCTTTATAATACGCTGCTTGTATTATTCATGAGAGTGAATATCAATAGAATTATTATCTACTTCGAATAAGTCTTATTGATAATGGTGCAAAAAGATTTTTCTTCGTGAACAGACATTATTACGTTGTGAACTCTTTAGCCATTCGATGGACACGTCCAAATTTGAGACAGGAACGGTCGCGTGGGGTTTAGGCTACACCCTGTAATATTTATGATGTAATTATTAATTAAACTAAATTTTTAATTTTTATTTGGGTACTTAAAATGTTTGGCGAATCTCTAAATTCTGATATTTAACTCTGGGTTTAAGTGGTGAAAACAAGCTTTATTTGAGAAATGGTGTAAAATCCTTCGTTTTTCTATGTTTTCATGTAATTTGAGATATCGATAATTTAGGTTTATGAAATTTTAATTCGTGGTAGATAGTTTTCAAGATGATGGTTTAAGGAAGTCGAATCTATAACTGGAAGTGGTATTTATTGAGTGGGCACCTGTTCTAAATGGGTCAATCTTACACGCAATAACTCTATAGGGAAATTCTCTACGCGAAAAACTCCATTCAATATTACATAATAAGATAATAATTATACACGAGTAATTGTACACGGAAAACTGGACGGTTAACTCTACACGTAATATTTTAAAGGTTGAAATACTCTACGCGTAAAACCTTACGCGAGTAAACTTACACGAGTAACTCTAACCGTCGGGAAGTTTGCGCTACGAAGTAAAGATTTATTAATTAAAATTTATTAATTAAAATAAATATTTTTTTATGATTATTTCAAAAAATAAAGAGATTTCTAAGCTATTCTAACCTTACCTAACCTTACCCCGTCTTGTGTAAACCCATCACGGCATTAAGTTATTACGTCGGACTCGCACGCTTCGATTGCTAGCCGACGATATATTTATAATTAAACCACCATGAGTATCAGTGGTAATATTGACAATGATCTGTTATTGTATTCATTTACGCAATATCTACTTAACGAGAAGTCAACACCATTTTTAAGTAAGCTTCGAAATATTGGCGCATGATATAACTGTCAGTACAAAGAGAGTAAGATATATGAGTAGGAAATAAAAAAGATGCCGTTTGATTTGTGCCACCCTTGATGTAGAGATCGTCTCTATATTGGTAATAAAGTTATTTTTGGCTTTATTTACGATCACGCCACGTGGAAAGCAGCTGTTTACTTTTTATTTAAAGACGGTTTAATACAACGAAAAATCAATTGTGGAGCAACATGGAGGAAATTGAGAGCAATTAATTTGTTAAAAGAGTCATATCAAGACGTGTATGGTATTTTGAAAATTATCATAAAAAATATTTTTTTGTTTATAAATAATGTCTTTTTATGTTTTTGTAATAACAGTGGAGCAATTATATCAATGTAAAGAGCATTTACGGAGCTATTTTTTAACCATTAGAATTGTCCTCGTTAATATAGTAATAAACATTTTTGGAACCAAAACATTGTTTAGAAAAATTGAAACATCGTATTCTAAATAATGCGTGAATGTTTAACAATTTTTAGTTATAATAAAGAATAATTAATATAGAACTCTGTAAATACTTTGAAGCATAGATATGATACTATATCGTTAGTGTGTACCATAACAACATATATTAACCTCTTCACTGTGGAGAAGAGAATTTGAAAAGTGGGCCAAAAATGTGGAGGACTATCCACATAGACGCTATTAGTTAAAAGTGCTTTATTAGGAAAATCAACGTTGCAACGTCGCAAAAACGTGGCGTGCATGCGCACTTCCTGCCCTACGTATTTCAAAATATGTGCGAATTTTCGTAATAGAAGAGAATATTTTCTTCGAGGTAATATTAGTCAAATATGGAACATAAATCTTCAAACATTTCATTAGTTTATTAATTTTGTTATTAGACCCATTAGTTTTAAATGTAAAAATAGTCGAAGGTTATTCTTGAATCGTCAAACAGCAAGTTTATTGTTCGAGTGATCAACGAAATATATTGATGGAAGTGCTGTTGTTTGCAAAAACAAATTTTCCTCAATTTATTGTGGTAATCAATTCGTCATCCAAGCACCGCAAATTGTTCAATAATGAAAAGCGTACTGGATTTTACTTCAATGGACAGAGAATTGAGACAAGCTGTCACTCACGCGTCCCTTTGGAGACATCAACGTCTTGCACCAATTCAACAATTAAAAGAAACGCAATCTTTCCACTACTGGCACCTGTTACTAATTTCACGACTACTATGCACCTCAGATAGATTAATTTGGTTATCAAAAACTCTCGGATCAGCCTAGTACATTGCATTTAGTTCACAAAGGTAAACGAGGTGGGCGACGTTATCGATGGACGCCATTTTAATAGACGGTAAAAAGGCAGTATAATAGTGGCCTGATCGACTTTTAAGAAACTAGACTCTCTGTTAGCTTAAAAGTGCCTTAAAAGAGGCTTAAAAGGAGGTATGAGTAGGTAATACCACTAAAATACGTCTTTTATAGCGTCTTTTAAGGATCTTTCAGTGAAAGTGACTTAACAGAGAGGTATGAGTAGGATCTCTTTTATCTGTTGTCTTTTAACGATTAAAAGACGTATTTTAACGCTAAATGACATTGACGTAAAGATAGTTAACTTAGGTGCTGAAATAGTATCTAATTACATTATACGTTTTATATTTAAAAGTATTGATTACCTTATTAGGATAATATTAAGGAGCCACTGATGCGAGCATATTTAACTTTTGCAAAGATCTTGGATAGATTTACTTTCAAGCACACATTTATTTTGTGTTTTCATTAAAATCAGCTGTATCTTAAAATAATTTTTGCTAAACAACTCTGTAAAGTAATTTTTTAAGCATAGTAAGTATAGGTATAGCGGGTGGTCCGGCTGAAAGTAACTACTGTACATAATGCACGCGACTGGTGCAGGTACTTTTTGCTAGGCCAGCCGGTATAATTAAATGCACAATAACAAAGCATGTACTTGGAAATTTTCAACGTTGTTAGTTGAGAAAAAGTACTACGAATTTAGAATATTATATAAAATCACAAATCTTCATTTTGAGTAACGAGAGTACAGATACAATATAGAGAGCGATCTTCGTTATATTTTATTTTTTTTTGGTGCATCCACGTTTTACTTCTTGCGCAACAAATCGTAGCTTTGATTCGTTTTCTGATGCTTTCCAAATGAATATTTAGGCATTGTAAAGCTTAAGAAAAAGTTTCAATTTTTGTTTAATAAATTTAACCTGAATTCATAATAATCTCGCAAACGATCCATTTATTATCGCGTATGAACACTGCTTTAAAATTACCTACGAGATTTGAATAAAGTTGCGCAGGCAGTTTGACAGGTGTGAAAAATGGGGTTTTCATCCTTTAGCATTAGGCGATATTGATACTTTAAGATGGCAACCATAGTTTTTAGACTGGTCGTACGACTTCTTCGGAATGAATATTTTATATGATTTTCATTGGACCTCTTCTAATGTAGTACACGCAGACTGCTTCATAGGAACCACATGCATGAACGTATGTACATACATACGCATGGATCAATTAATTACCCTAGGAAACATTGTATTCAGATACGTATAAAGAGAAAAAGCTACCACGTAATAAAGTATAATGGGAATGATATGAATTGCTCGTATTTATCCAATTTTCACAACATCATCCGCTTTCTCGTAAATTTCAATTAAACGTTAACGGGCTACACTTTACAGACGGAACCAAAGATCAAATCATTAATGGCCGCTCTTCCAGAGCAGATTCGGTTAAAAAGTCGAGTTTTGTCTATGACTAACATACCGTACAAATTAATTTGTCCTTATTGACGTTTTATGATCATTGACTTCATTAAGAAAAGTTGAAAAGAATGTCGTTATATTTGTCATCTGCAATTTCATAAAGCTCCTTTCACGAAGATCTAAAATATTTATGTATAACTTGGAAACGTAATTTGATAAAAAATTATTATAACGTTAATAACACTTTTCGTTATTGTCAGTGCGTTAGTATCAGTAATAACTATCATCTCCGATCTCATAAAGCTTCTTAGTACTGATTAATTTTCAATTACTGATTGTTGATGCATACATCTTTATAACACTATAATAGCCTATAAAATCGAAAAAAAGGAGGACGAGAGATATAACTGACACATTTATGTTCGATTTGGAAATGTAATGTTATTGAAAATAATAGTGCAACATTGAAACTTTAAAAAAATGTATGTATATTAATTCACTGCATTATTCCAATACTGTTTGAAAGTATCTTTTATCATGTAAAATGAACACAATGTTGATATTATAATAATTCTTATAATTGCATGTGCCTATAAAATCATTTTGTTCTATGTTTCGCTACTTTCCAGTAACAATGGCAGGAATAACATTAGTTCGTGTTAAATATTTATCTTATATTGTGTATTTTACTACCGCGCAACAGTCCACGTAAAATATATTATTATTAATCCTCCCCACCTCAACCGTAATAAACATCAGATTATTCTTCTAATGGCCGGTTTGCTGCAACAGCTTGTTTTTGTTATTCGACAGCTTGGAACACTGGCAATACAGGGTGGGCCAATAATTATTAGCACCTTAAATATATCCGAGACTATTTGAGTTAGAGAACAATTTTTCTAACAAAAGTTACACGGTATAAAGTAGGCCATCGTATGGTGACAATGATTTTTTCACGGGTGAAGGTGCTTAGAAGATATCAAGGTCATCTTAGTTTTTTATATTAATTTACTTTTTTTTCTTACGGTAGTTTAAAAGGTAATTATTATCTTTCGTCTTCTATTGGTGACCTTGAATAACCTTATATCATAGGCCGTTGTACTTGTTTCAAGAGCCGTTATCATACCGTGAGAAGGAAAACATATCGATCTATTTAAAAAAGGTAAGATGACCTTGACAGCTCCTAAGCACCTTCACCCACTATAAAATCTTTATCACTATATGACGGTCCCCAACCCACCATTTTGTCGGAAAAATTGTTCTCCAACTCCAATAGTTTCGGATATATTTAATGTGCTAATAGCTATTGGCCCATCCTATATGATGAAACTCATAACAGTTTCTACGTCAATAAAAAAAGGCACAACACGTGTTATGAGCTACATTCATTCGAGATAATGGACAATGAAAAAACAAAATATATATATATCTTGACTGTCTTGTCTTTTGCTAAAAAATATTATCATTCTCTTTGGTATTTACTGTCAGCTTTTTAACGTCGTATATATTTACGTCAATATGAAAATATACTTTGAAATTCAATTTCTTTGTAGAAGGAGAGTAATTGTGTTGCATAAGATTAAGTCGTTACTCCACTGACACCATTAATACTCGTCACTTTATTATAAACAGCTTATATTACTTCTCCTGATTAAGGCCGCTTTTTAAAAATTTATAATTAATTATATTCAGCAGTTTTTTTTCTGGTAACGTATATAGTTTCAGTTTTGTTTAATATTCTGTTATACGTCATCTGTTTTTCAAGATCCTTCCCAACCTCGTGAATCGGAAACAAAAATTGGCGCAAGTTTCCCAAAATCGAATTCCACTGCCGATTGCTCTAGTTTGCCTTGCACTTCGACTATTTTCGAAATGCATCTTCTACTCCTGCACTAAGTTCAACCAAAAAGGTATAGAAAGACGATTCGTCGTCGTCAGATCAGTTAGCCTCGTCCTGACTGTCCGACTGGTGACTTCACTGAAGTGGTCCCTGAATTTCGATTCAATTCTGCAGTTGACCTGAGCTTCGCTGTAAGGAAAAGAGAACCAGGATCTGGTCTTCAGAGTTCGACCTGATGAAAGAAAAATAGAAGCACGTTTATACACCGCAAACGGAGTTCTTGTATTCGAGAAACAAATACTAGCTGCAAAGTTACGGGACCCAAAACCTTTCCTCTTCTCTTTCAACTTCCTCCTGCATGAGATCTGGAGACAATGGAGGCCACCTATTCCGTTCTTGGATCCGTCACCGACCCCGAAAATCTTCTATACCTTCGGCCCAAAGTTCACCCTAGAGGATACGCCGTCCTTTCCGCGATACGATCGATTAGCAGTTGTTCGGACACCGCTACTTTCTCCAGTCCGATTTCTGCTACCAACTCCAGAAGCGATTTGACGTTTTGCTAATATCGAGATCATTGAAAACTCGACTTCACGAGGCGTTCTCAGTTTAGCAATTCGGGTTCGACCGAAGGCGACGATATCTCCAACCATTGCTGGCATCTGAATATTAAGTTTGAAATTCGCAGATTGTCTGGTAATACAGAATTAAATTATAATATCTTGCTTCAGAGTAAATATAGCACCAGTGATCTGTGCGAAATTTTCAAAATTCTTGGAATTCAGGTCAAACAAGCGGTGACACGCATAGATGAAGTCAGCTGAGTGACTTATTGGGAGAGTTAATGATGTGTGTGAAGTCAGCAGCGTCATTTTTAAAATTTAAGAAAATAACACTTGTGTTAACTTTGCGCTATATTTTGTCACAAGCGTATGTCTATCTCAAAAAATGGTGGAGATATTCATAAAAAAACATATTTTCTTACCAGCACCATCATTTTCTTTTTTTCGAAAAAATGAAACGCGTGACCTGCAAAAAGCAAGTCAATACATGCAGCTATTTTTGAGATATGAGCAAAAACCGATAAAAATTTAGCACCGCCACTTTATCTTTTTAGAGAAATAAATATTGTGCTAGATTGTGCTAAGCTCGCGCATCATTGTGCCGTAAACGAGAATTCACTGCGTACAGCAGTTTTCGAAAGAAAAGCAAATACGAAAAAAAATGAGCACCTACTTTTTCCTACTCCAGAGCTTCCTCTGTTCTTTAGTACTCCGTAAATAACGTTTCGATATGACAAATCGTTTCGTTTACAAGGTAGCGATGAATCTATATTAAAAAAAATTTATTTTAAAAAAGTAGCTGTCGAGAATACTTAGAAAATCTTATATACAACTATATTTTACATATATGTTAATATATGTCTAATATAGTACATATATTTTTACATATATTTTCGAATATATTTTCATGGGAGTATGTGGGCGCTTCTGGGCGAGTCAACCTATGAATTGTTTGTAACGCAACTCTTTGGCATAGAATTTATAATTTATTGTCGATAATCCTTGTAATGCGATTTGTGCGTCGGATTCAGTTCCGTGCATAGCGCAGTATTCTGTCTAATAAAAGGAGTAGCTATTGTTACAAGGAACTTTTGTGAGCGCGGTAAAAGAATTTTCTGTCCTTATTAAGATCTCCGCCGCTTTTGCGAGCTGGACTTGCCGGTGGATTGTTTGTTCGGATGAAGATTGTTAGAATTGGTTCTCAGAGAAGCCGGCATCAAACATTTTTATGCATTTGAATAGTTAGTTCCTAGATTTCCGAACGCGTATATGTTACCTCGCGTTCCCCTCAAGGTGATCAAAGTCTGGCATCACAGTACACAGACAGATAACTCAGGAACAGTTGTGATTTTTCCAGTCGTTATAATTTATCAACTATTTGCTGAATTGAAAAAAATGTTGAAACACTTCTAAATGGCTTTGAGTAAACTTGCAGATGGCCGAAAAGAAGTTTTATTTATTAACAATCCCCCCAAAAAATCGGCATGCATATACCTTTATGACTTGAAAAGTCAGTCAGACGATTCCTTCCATAAATTTCTGAAGAACATAAACGTTTGAAAATTTGCAGTTAAATATATATGCAACATTCGATGTTCAGTTTCGCTAAAAATAAGAGTAATTTGCTTGATGGTGAAAATTCGCCTACCGATAGGCAACCCGCCGTACAGTCGTCTTCGTCAACTGTATTACCTGTTCTGTGAAAAAACGGTCGATCGTTGACGTCATTCATGGATCGATTGTTGATTACCAGCGGCTGAAACTGTCGGCAGACTCGAAGACAAATGCCATAGAAAATTTGAGGTAAGGTTAAATTATTTATCAAACGAGCAATTCATCCAACTTGTTGTCGCACTACGATGAAACAATTTAAAAAATAGGTAATGAAAAAAAATCATTGGTATCATAGAAGTATGATAAATGGGAAGGCAAAATTTCAATATTTATCCTGTGTTACACATGACATTGGTTTAACACGGTAACTAAAAAATTTAGCGTTTGCATTTTTTTTTTGTTGTGAGCAACGCTGGGAGAAAGTGACAGTGATAAAAGGAATAATGAGCAAAAAGGTGAGGGAGAGGGGGGAGAGAGAGAGAATTTCTTTTCGTTTACTGAATTTCTTTTCGTTCTCTGAATTTCTTTATCAGACGCTCTCGTCATATTTGATTTATTAATATACACGGCAGTTGTCAATGGTAGACATTTTGAACATTCTTAAATCATTTAATTCACTGAAACGAAAAAGAAAAGATGGGTATATTTTTTTTCATCAATATTGAGTTACAAGTCCACACCACTTTCAATTTAAAAGATATAGGAGATTTGTAGCCACGTTAAGGCGGACCCTAATGCTACCTTAAAAATACATTAAGGACAAGCATTATGTTGTTCTTCTACGTTCAATATCCTCAATTGTAGCTAAGAACGAAAAGAAATGTCTATATTCATAAAAACACTTTTATCTTCGCCACGTTGTTCGACTTTGTTTATTACAATCTGAGCTTTATTACAATACAAATACTTTACAGTTACTTACAACTGTAATATAGGAACTGTTTGGATGATTCCTCTCTGGAATTTCATTCAAATATTTTCTCCCTTCTTACATCTGTTTCACGATATAAATATTAACAAAAAGTAATTACACGCATCACTGAAACTTCAATGAAAATAGCACGATGCAATGTCTTCTGTCTCTCACGGCCGGTGTGCTCTACATTACCAACTGATATCGCATTACACTATTCCTATACAAATTGCCTAGATGAGACGTAGAAAATACTTGTATACTAGTTACAGAGTATACTAACCAAGGAGTGCATTGTCGGACAACGATTCCATCGTTGCTTACAGTATCCTGCTTTTGAACTCTTAGGTTAGTCAGTTGTTACCTGAATTATTTCGTTGATAGACAAATATAAATTGATTCTATCAATTGACTTGTGGCTAAATTACTAATTAGCTTAACCATCGATGTGAATTACGAAGTGCGCCACAAGTTCCTCATAAACAAAATTGAGATTTTACAAATAGAAAAAAAATAAATTTAGATAAAAATTGATTTTTTTTTTTGAAAAGGCACTTGATACTTACAAAACATCACGCACGTCTTTTATATCCCGTACAGTTGGCCCATATAAACAATAAACAAAACTAAGGGACATCTAGGACTAGAGTTCTGTGCTATCTTAACCTAGCGTAAGTATTGCCAAGCCCATTGCAGCTCCGGGTGTCTAGCAATGGACAAATTTTGGAAAATTCGGTGTGAGTGCCGCTTTATGGTACTTGAACTAACCGCTGGACAAAAGACGGTTCCAGGACAGTCTTGGAAGTATCGCAATGTCCCCTTTAACTCATTAAAATAGTCCTGGAACTTACTGGTTTCACATTTATACACTTATGCACGATATGCGTCATTAACTCTTCATAAATATACTAATTTATCGACCTTTATCACAAGGATAGTTTGGCACTTGTGAAATAACCGTGATACGTAATTAGTTAAGTAGATTAATTAACGCGCACAGGGCTCACATTGCCTAACTCGTATTTATCGCGTAGCAATACTCGCTCCAGGTAATGGCTCCATTATGGCTGTAAGACGTTGGTGGGGAAAAGCGAGACACTGTTGCCAACGGATGACGCGATTGCGCGACATTCAAATGTATTATCGATTTCATTTCGATAAATTAGTTATCTACACTATCACGTGTGATTTTGTATCTTCCTTAATGACGTCATTTTGAAGATTCCGTGCTTTTATGGCCTTCTTCGGCACGCCACTGTCGTCCAGCTTCTTGTTCTCTCCGAGCATACTTTGTATTTCGGCCAAGGTCTTACCCTTTGTTTCCGGTATAGTGAAGTGGATGATGATGGCGTTCACAAACGTGGCGGATGCAAAAACTGCAAACGCGTATTGGATACCAAAAGAATCGGTAATGATCTGAAAAACAAGTGATAAATTTATTGATCAATTGATCATCGTATTTTCAACGATACGGCAATCTCGCACGATCGCGTCGTGAATTTATTTTATAAATAAAAATTTTCTCACCTGCCACGAAATCGTGACCATGATGCTGAAGAAAGAATACGTGAAGTTGACTAGTAGGATAGCTAAATGGCGAATTTCTATAGGAACGCAATCCACAGTGATTATTGTGGTAACCGATGATAGTCCAAGACCGAAGACTGTTGCGTAGAGCAGAATACCAATCACCGGAAACAGCTTGATGTGCTCAAGATTGGTACCGGTGGATTGAACATGGTAATAGAGACCCACAGCTGCTAGGCACGTGGCAGATCCAACGGTAGATCCGAGTACCATGGGTTTTCTACCGACTCTGTCGACGATACTGGCGGCTGCTATTGCGCAAAATAATTGAACGCAGCCCAAAAGAAGACCGACGGTTTCACCAGAAACGAATGAATCTGTATTCTTGAATATCAACTGGGCATAAGCGTTTATTGCCTGAATGCCCGCCAATTGTTGTGCTGAAATGAGATAAGACGCATTATATATTTTTAAATATTATTAAAGTATAACATTAAACTCTTTACGGATATATTAATATATTTCTTACATATATGCATTATGAAAGCGATGAAGAAGGACCATCTGTTAGCGCGTTTGAGAAAAATTGATTTGACAGTAGACAATGAATTCAGCTTGACTTCAGACGGCTTATCCTTTTGCACCAGATTTTCTATCTTCTCCAGCTCCTCGTCGACCATCATCGTTCGCCGAACCTGGACCAGCGTGCGTCTCGCCTCAGAAAGACGATTTTTACGAGCGTACCAATAAGGAGACTCAGGTGCGCGTATGAAACTGCATCCGAATACGATGGGCAGGATCAAACTAAGAAATGCAGACTGCTTAAACGTAATGTATGGTCCAATCCCAAAGGCTAGAAGAAATCCAAGATTCACTGAGATGCTGCAGAATCCACAGAGAAATCCACGAATCGCCGATGTGGATATTTCGGATATATACATTTCTGTAGATAAGAAAGCACTGCCAGCTAGATAACCGACCAGTACACGTCCTACATAAACCTCCTTGAATCAGATAAAATAAATGATATGAATTAGGCTTAAAAATCTTTTAATGATAAAATCAATGCGTCTCATTAATAGAAACTCAACTTACCCAAATTGTCGAAGCGAATCCTATCAGTAGCCATCCTGTTACACTAGGAATGATAGTGATAAGAATCATTTTCTTGCAGCCAAATCTCGGTATAAATATCGTCGTAGCAATGGTACCCAAAATTGAACCAATGAAAACACAACTGGCAGCCCACGCAGCTTCAGTTGTCGTGACTTTAATCGGAGAATCATCTGCCAGGAGTTTAGGAATGGCTGACATGGCCCATCCGAGTGTCGTTCCCAAACTCAGCAGATTTATACAGGCTGTAAGTAACGAAGAATACGCAACATCAAGATGGATCAATTTTCGTTTCGAATTACAAAACGCGGATGCCCGGATCATTAAAATCATTAACGAGTTGCGCATTCCGTATCGCTGATTTGATCTTATTCTTTCTGTATAGTAGAACCTCGATTTTCTTCTTTGCTCGGGGGGACTACGAAGACAATTAAACTTGTACTAGCCACGCCTAGTTCATTGTACAAGAACAATGTTGTCGAATGTGATCGAATATTGGAAGTGGCAAGAATTACAAAAGAGCCGGAATACGTTCGGCCGAGAACGCTCGTTCCATTTCTATCAGGGAATCAGGCAGAAAATCGAAATGAAAAAATCGAGATTCTACTGTATTTACTATAAGCTCAACACACAAACTTACCTGCTATCACTATACAGTAGAGGACTATGTTGTTCCCCTGGACGGGCATGTATGCAGTCACCATTTTGAATAAACTTCTGAAAATCAATGAGAGCTTTAAAGATTCATTTGACATCGAGTTAGACTGAATAAAAATGATTTCTGGCTATTGATTTCGTTTCAGTATTTGCATTGTATTTACGCAATTATTTTGCCACGTTTGACGCAATTAGCTCTCTCAAGGACAGTAGATAGTGCTTGTCTTTTGATTTGACGTGCTTTCTATTGAATTACCTTAAAAGTTTTTGAAAACAACTGTCTCAATACAAATACACGTTCAGACGTAGAATGTTAACTTGTTCCGTTTGGTATGCTAAGTTGCTTGCCTTTAGACGACAGCACTGATTATTGCAGGGAATAATAGAGAAATATCTAATCACTGACTATAGTTGATAAGAGAGTTATTTCGAGAAGTGGAATTTTTTAATAAACAACGATACTCTTGTATAATTTTCATTAATGGTTTTAGAATATTTTATATAGAAAAGTTGTTGATTACTCGAGTAAAGAATATATGGTCTATATCGGGTCTAGATGAAAGTATCGGAAGAGTTTACATGACGTCTAGATTGAGTAACTCAGAAAGTCCAAGAAAGGTATGGCGTAAGTATAGCTGAAGTCTGACTGAAGTCGCTCCACTGGAACTGTCCCATACTTGCGCGAGACCACTTTTATACTCGCCAATCATCATACGCAGTCTAGCTCAAGTATCACGCAAGTATGAGATATATCTAGATCAAGTATAGAAGATATCTGTATTAGGTATAGGATGCTGTATCTGTTAGTTAAAGTCCAACTTAGCAAGACCTGTCCTATACTAAGGTAAAATACTCGATAGAAGTCTATGCATGGGAGATTTATCCCATACTAAATCAAAATAAACATTGCGAAATTCCAGCTCAACTAAACCTACGAGACTTATTCCAGATGTATCCTATACTACTGCTAGACCAAACATTTTTACTAGGATAACTATTATAGAAATACTTTCTGAAATACTTCTCAAGTAAAAATTTCAATCTGTGGAATAGATCAATATGAGATCCTGTTTTGGAAGTGTGTCTCATGTACGGCAAATGAGACTGTCCTACATTTTATATGTACAGAACTATATCTTGCGATTGATCAATCACAGATCAAAAACGGATCTCTCATTGCAATTATATTGTCCTTGATGCGAGAAAGATCAATTTAAGATCTATGGAAAATCACTTTTTGAATTGAGATACTCGAAGACCTGTGTATGTATCAAGTGTTAGATAATCTCATTTGCCGTAAGTGAGTTACACTTTCAAAATGAGATCTTATATTGATCTATCTAACACGTCGAAATTTTTATTCGGGTATGAGTAAGAAACGATATCGTTCATTAGTCACGTACGATAAGATTATCGGAACATCCGTAACTTGAAATATTCATATATATACGTGATAATAAGCGTGCTACTAAGCGTGCTAATAAGCGTGCTAATACACTTCTATCGATGACAAAATTTGTTATAATCAGACTGAATAATGACTCATTCCTATTTAGAAAATTAAAGGAATTGTAAGTATAATTGTTATTATGAATATTCCATAGGAATAAAAAACGTATGGAGAAGTTTTGATTTTTTAATAATATATTAAAGAATTTAAGTAATTGTATATAAAGCATTTATTAATCCTAAATCCGTATATTTAAAATCTTGCATTCACATGTTTAATAAATTAAAATAAAGATTCTTATATTGTTTTATTTTAATTTAAAAAATATAATATTATTTTTTCAGGGAACTCCGGACAGTCATGTTTATTTGTACATATTAGAGGACTGACGGGTAACTTTCTCGATTTCTTGAAAAATCGTTATAGAGAAGAGTTTTTTATGTCAGTGGATTCTTCCTCGAAAAGTCAAACACTTTATTTAAGACGTTATAACGTCTTTAGACCCTCTGCAAGTTATTCCCGTATTAGAAGAAAAATTTGGAAAAAAAATTCTCTTATGTGCCAAATTCATCATCCACATTTTCTTGTCAGATTTCTTTGTTAGTTTTGAATGAATCATCGTAAACGTACTATCAAAATAGAAAATGTTATAGAAAATCTTATAAAAAACGCACCTTTGAACTGCATGCTATTTACGATTTTCAATATTGGAAATTCCAAATGTTTACACGAGATTTCCCGGTACTTTAAATTCAGAAATTCATTCTTTTTCAGATAATTAAATAAAAATTTTAAGTGCCACTGTTAAATATCTTCATTTTCAAAATTTCGTTTATAAACTTTTTCCTCATACACCATTACACAATCGATCGTACATTTAATGGGAAAACGTGATCGTTTCAAACAGTGTAAGACAAGTATCCGTTGTACCTAGAAAGGGTGCCTTACAAATAGACCTTCAGATTATAACAGACAATCATACGCGAACAATAATAGCCGCATTTATTGCGGCCAACAAATGACCACGTGGTTATAAACATTTAAGTTTACCGCTTTAAAACGCGCATGCGTGCAATTCCCTATGTAGTCTACATTCCCTACAGCTTGGTTCTGGTACGAATCGATGCTGTATTCCGGGTATCCATTCATCCCGACCTTGCACGTTTTCAGGTCCTATCGTTCCAGAACCTTCGGTACTTCAGCAGACCTTTTATACTCCCAATGTAACCAATTTGAAAAATTCCATACAGAGATAAGCACTGTCATTATCTAATAGATAACTGAAATTATTAATCATCATGACAAAGGAATTTTTTGTGCAAGTATCATCATAAAATAACAAGGAACATTGCGACACAGATAAAAAAGGTGTCAAGAACAAAGAAACTATCGAGGAATAAAATATGTGACGAATAATATGACATATATAGATATTAAATATCTTATATCGGCAAGATAATATGCTAGATCGATTAATAGATATTAATAAGTCTCTAACGAGTCTCTATCAGCCTAGCCGATCCTCTTCGCGCTATAACAGGAACAGCAATATCGAAATATCCAGTGGCGCAGTCGCCTTAACAGTATCGTGTCCCACTTGCATGTGTGGGTGCGTTACGTTAGTGATGCGACGGTAGTGAGCAAGGGGTTGATCTGTGTAAGAGAGAGTGATACGAGAGAGAATAATTAAGAAGAAGAAAGAGAGTAAAATAGAAATAGGAAGACGAAACGATTAAAAGGGAGAAAGAATCAGCCTAGGAACTCTGGCTTGAGAAAGAGACATTCGGGGAACAAAAAGATATTGAAGGGGGTATGAGAGTTCGAGAGAGATAGGGTCAGAGGAGTGGAGTAAACGAGTAGGAAGAGAAAAGAGAGAGGGAGGGAGAGAGAGAGAGAAGTTCTAACTGCTCTAGAATACGAGAGAAAACCGCTACGATGTACCGCAGTAGGGGTGGCTTCGCTCCAGGGCTGCTTACTCCCTTGCGAAAGCGCTATTGACACGTTACCAAGTGCGGCAGATACGGTAACACGCGTTTAGCTGTCCTCAAGCCGCGTTTCCATCGTAGTCATAACGCGATTAATTTGTGACTGGTCGGTCGCGTTGTTATGCTTTTGCAAAAGGTGCTGTTGTCGTCTCAGCTAACCTCTCGGTAGGTGCTGGCGTTAGTTGAGGTCAGCTTGTAGGTACATACCAAGTACCTACCTACCTAACCAGGTGAAGAGGGTACTCGAAAGGTGAAGGAAAAGGGTTTGACAAGTGAAGACACGAAGTGCTTTGTGGTCAATTGACAAACTGATTGACAGTGTAAAATGGCAGCGGTATGTGTACGACGATTGAGGACGCTCTGGCAAAATGGCAGCTGGACGAATCCTTGGGGAGGCTGATGAAAGGATTTCTCAATAGTACTTGTGCACGTGCTTTATCGTCATGGTCATTTGAAACGACTGTAATTAGCACGATGCATGTTATACAGCGTACTCGAGTATTTCTGACACTTGGTCCAGAATGATGGAAGCGTAAAGGATCGCAAAGTGGCAGTTGGGACTCTTAAGGAATCTCATGAACACTGTTATTTTTACATTAATTTATGAATAACGTCATGTGTTGACTCACAGGTCTCAATGGCTGAAAATTTATTTAGCCGCGTCGTGTTTGTCTTTAAGCGACACTGAATAAGCATTCGACTTTAATTTAACAACTGATAAACCGTGTTGGTAAAGTTATGACTTTTGCCTTGTGCAATTGTACACTTCGATCTGTTATTGACGATGTGTACAGACGCAATATTTATATTCGCATGTATGCAAACAATCCGAAAGTAATTTAATTGAAATAACGAGGCTCTGGACGGTTTATAAAAATATATATTTTAAATTGTCTTTAGTTACGCGCAAAATATTTAAACAAGCGTAACGCGCAAGTCATGCCGATGTGCAATAAAAAGAGAAAATACAAGAAAAAGAGACTGTACGTCGATTTCTATTGCTTTCAATATTTCCTGCGACAATTTGGACCGTTTACAAGCAACAAAGAAATAGTGAGGACGCGCGTGTAACATCCGAGCGAAAAATTAAACAGGAAGGAACTGGAAAAATAATTACTATAGCAATATACGTGACGATTAAATAATTCAACGTTGCCATTAAACATGACCGGAGCAAGTTAACAATTTTAATTAATTGCGAATAACACGAGACTCATCTTTAACAAAGTGAATCTCCAAACAACGTTTATGATTTGCGGTATCCGATAATGCGATTACTCCTACGACTGTACAAGATGCGCTTGTATAGTCAATTGAAAAACATACTAATCGCTAGGAACTTGCAGATCAAGTCTTGGTCAGTTAATTTTATCAAGGATATCGACAGATTGCCTATGAGTATTCGCCTGCAATTTGTCTAGAAGAGATTATCTGCATAATAGATACGGATAGTTTGCAATCGATTTGTAGATAGATATATATATATATACATATGACGAGTTTTCATAAGTCATTGTTAATGCAACGAGTACGACTTTCATCAAGTGATAATGTAATATCGTTCTATAAGCAATAACTAGGGAATTTTATCGACGTGAATATTCCTAGAAAAGTATTTTTCTTTTCGCAAGAATGAGCGTCGCAACTTCAAAGGACGCAGAGCGTCCTCGGTACATGGTATGTTCAAAGGCGCGCGAAACCGATAGGGATAATAATAATCCGGATGGAAAATGGCGCGAAAATTGTACACATAAATAAGCACGACGAGAATGCGGTTATTATATCGTTAAAATATATGTAGGACGACGCTTATTAGTTCTTACCTGGAAAATCTTCCGCTGACCGTTGATTAACTGAACGTAACTTTTGTCAGAACGTAATCGTACTGAATGATTTTAATCGCACAACACCACCAACGTTAAATTAATTGTTAGAGTTCCTTTTCACAATTAGATATTTATCAATAACGCCGTTGAAAAAAAGTCTTTTAATATCTTTCAATTATATTTATCGTATCGTGCTTATACTCGACAGCAGTTCCTGGAGTGATATATATTATACAAGCAGGTGTACTAATGCCGAGTGTGTATGATACTACGATAAGAACTCGAGACCCGTTGAGAACGAAAACACTTAGATTATCCGCTAGTTGCCTTGTTGAAGTTTGTCAATATATTTTGTGATATTTCACACGTATTGTCGACGCGAATGCAGTTAAATCGTTAAAAAGAAAGTTGTTGACACTAGCGTCTCTAGTTTTGCTAATAAAGAAGAGGCTCTCTTAAAAAGGCCGTGTTTTTTATTCCGAGTCGATTCGCACAGTTATCGTAGTCGCGACTAGTAAATCAGTAGTCAAAGTTAAGGTGCGAGGATCGCAACGGTGAGCATCTGCCTTGAAATGCGATGTGAAAATCCGTCAGGTTAATCGAAATAAGTAGGGGATGTTGCTCTTTCGACGTACCGAGAGGAAAGGACGCTCTCGGACAGGTGAGCTGGCCTGTTATATGGCAGAGAGACAAGAGAGACTATAGACACAAGAGAGACAAGAGAGCGAAGCACCTGCTGTTAAGCTTTTCCGCGTGTATCGCGTCACCAGAAGTCAGGGGAGAGTAAAAAGAATATCAATCTTGTATGTTTTCGCATACGTACGTCAGTCTGTACGAGTTAGCGATAACTGGGAGAGGGGGAAAATCCACATACGGGGAAAAACCTGCTAGTCACGTGGATTGAAAAGTGATATCCGTCAACGGTGTCAAGGTGGGCCTGAAAAACTTCCTTCCTGACTGACATCTTCGGCGATTTTATTCGGCGGCCAGGAAGATCCGCTTTTCTTGTTAGGATCGAGATGGGTGCGAGAGGATGGGAATACGAGGCTTTGCCTGATCTCCATACGTCGACCGTCGTGACGCCTTCCTCGACGCCTCCTAATAACGCGCAGAAGGTACCTGCGTCTTCGCCGAGAGTATACTTTCAACCGGAAAATCTTGCTTCCACTAGGAGACGAAGTAGCGCGCGTTTCGCTGCTCCATCGAGGAGAAGAAGTCGCAGTATGAGCGCCTGGAGTGATTTGTCTAGATCTTCCTTCAGGATGGACGAAAGGTGTGATTATTTTCTAAAATCTTATTAATACTTGATAGAATTTCTTACCATATTTTCAATTTAATTGTTATACAGTAGAACTCCATTTATCAGAATATATCAAGGGACAAGACAATTCGCGTAACTAGAATGGTACGAATGATAAGATATCACTGACTCCTCCCTCTACCCATAGATTACTAGTGTCAATAATAGGGTTTGATATTTGGAAAATTGGATTCTACCACGTGTGTTTGTTATATCTAAACTGATACCATAACTTTGACACAACCAATACGATATACGTGAATATAACTGATACGACTCTTGAGAGTAGTTTGAAAAATAAGATTTCATCAACAAATTTCGGATATCAGGCACTAATGGATAAAAATTTCTTTGGATCAATGAAGTCAAGATAAATGGAGTTCCACTATACTTCATATGATACAATTTTATATAGGTATTATGTAACATATGTGTTAAGGGATACCTTGCCTACTTTCCTATTACAGAAAGATTAATCGTATAGAGGAAATTCGTTAGCGTCAGTTTTCCAGGAGACCCACGCGGATAATTTTGTCTTCTCCATATTTAGATATCAAGACATGTTTTATTCATTAATTAGAAAATTTAATGTCTGATCTTCTCTTATATGCATTGTCTTAATGCTTGTTTACGTTACAATGCTCTTCTTGGCATTGCAAATGTTTAGTTAGTATTAGTAAGCTTAGGATCTTTTTATTGATATTGTTACGTCTCTTTTATAGCTCTTTTTCCATTGTATTCTCGTTCTCACGTATCGTTTCTTTTGTTACGCTGTTTATTTCAGGTTTCATCATTAGCTTTCTGGGAAACCCTTAAGGCCTTAAGTATCTGTGTTTAAAAGTGATCTCCTGTTGTTCCCACCATGCAGAAAACTGTGAAGATCTACAATGTGCTGAATACCATTATACCGATACGAAAGAAATCTACTTTATTATCAGAGTAATAAAATCTTTTATACAATACGAAAAAAAGAATTTTGACGAATGAAAAAAACTATCTATTTTATGACATCGTTGATTCGAATTTGTTTCTTATTATTTTCTATATTACACTAGGGGCTCCGCCCTTGCGTGCTTCGCGCGCCAAACCTGGTCGGCGCTATGAAAACACGTTTCACCCCTTTTCATCCCCTTAGGAGTCCTTTTAAAAATTCCCTTCTTATTCGGTGTTTACGTCATGAAAGGAATCTGCTCCCCAAATATAATGTTTCTAAGTCCAGGGGTTTGGGCTGGGCGTTGATGGGTCACTCAAAACGTCTTTCATTATATTATATATAATATTAAATATTAAATTGATTAAAGGGGGCAATACTATGTGTTATGTTAACTACGTCATAACTAAGGTTCACGCTAAGGTCTATTCAGGATTATTCAGGGTTGTTCAGGATTATTGCACCACTTGAAGATGGTTCTGCCATTGGAATCGATAGAAATCAAATGGTCGCGCAAACTTCAAGAGACGCAATGGTTCTGAATAATCATGTACGTATGGGATTTTTAATGGGATTCCCTAAAAAAAATGCCAATATTTCTTAGACAAGTTTAAAAGCTATATGATTCAAGAGACGTAAAATTTCTTCGATCAGATTTACACCAAATTCTATGAGTTTACCTCGAAGCGACGAAATTGTTTGATATATTTTCAGGAGTATAATTAATCCAAAAGCATAAGAACAGGATCTCTTTTTAAAACAAACTTACGTCACTATCCAGCGATAAAATGTTAAATACTTTGTTCACAAATTTGTTCTTTGCTATTCTTATATTTGGTATTTACGCAGCTTTTTCGCAGAAAACTAATGACGCATCGAGTAACCGGGTTTAGGAATTACAATCATCCTAATTCAGCAAATAAAGATAAGTATTAGGAACCTCTTCTCAAATTTCTAGGCCAATCCGTAAAGTAGCTTTGCAAATATCACCAGAAGCAATTACAGAAATGACATTTGCGAGAAAGTGATATTAAACTTTTAAGATTTGAAATCGGTGAGAGAAAGCAAGTTTATCACAATCTTGCGTAGCAACTAGATTACTTTTTAATAAGGATTTAATCAAAATGGTTTTACACGTGTCCGTTGAAAGCCGTAAAAATAAAAACCAATGAAAGGCTTGAATCGAATTGTTTTAAATGTTATGATAATAATGCCTCTTAAGATTGCAAATCGATCGATTATATAACTTTTGTTCACGTAATCTCATTGTTCATTAATGGTGTAGATTGCAGGCAACAAAGTAAGGAAGATGATTCGTGTGCATAATAGACCGGTGATTATTCATGAGATCAGTTTATAGTTTATCTACTTATTAACACGTTACGCACGATGATCCTGGAACGTAAATAACAAAATATTTTTTATTTTTGCTCTAGGGAATAAACTTGTTTCAATGAAATTCTCTGATTGATCACAATTCGGATTTGCATATGCATTATGACAAAGTCTAAAAATTAATAACAATATCTGTTTTTATGTTCGAATGAATAATTATCAACATAGCACTATGATTCAAACACGATTGAATTATTGCTTATTGTAATATCTCCATTCGTAGAAAATCTATGAATCTGAAAATTAATAACGATATCTGTTTTTATATCTGTACGAATAATTAACAACATAGCACTATGTACTATGATTCAACCACGATTTAATTACTGCCTATTGTAACGTCTCCATTTGTAGGAAAACTATAATCCTACTATTTCCATGTATCGTTGCTATTTTGAATAACGTGGAAGAACAATTTTCCTTAAAATGTCGCGTGCACGTGCAGTTTCGCAAGATTCTCCGAATGTGCAATCACAAAACGCATAGACCCGTATCATCGAGAACGATAGTTACAGATTTAAAAAAACGTATTGCGCCACAATCAGGTAAATTCCCACAGCGTCAAAAGGCGTCCCAAGACGTCACAAGGCGTCCCAAGACGTCACAAGGCGTCTCGTTCGCCCGTAGCAGATCGTAACAGGAATTAAAGCCTTCTCTAGAGATTAAACTCATTAGAATATCCGTCCTCCTAAATTACCATCGATTATCGTAAACCAATTACGTATGACTCCAATTTTGCATTTCCATTTCCTGCCTATTCTGATTAATCGGAATCAAACTTCAGAAAGTTTCAATCTTTACGATACCCCACACGTCGCGTTCAGAATTCGCCTGAATCACATCAGCCCATGTTCACTTTGTGAAATAAGTGCAGTAACGTAAGTGAACCTACTTACATAATCCGTCTAAGAGATTAGCTACATGACTGAAATATCCTGTACGACTTGACGCTTCTTTTAATAGCATCAGATTAGTATGTCAATAGCGATTGTCCAGTACAGTCTTTTTTAAATTTTCAGAATAATTTGTAACCTTGATCTATTACGAGCGTCCCCATTGAACGTTACTCAATGTTCAATTATCATATTGTGCATTTATTTAAGGAGAGTTTGCAAGAATGTAACAAAGTCATCCTTCGGTATGGGATATTTTTTCCAATCATAAATCCTTACGTAATACCGTCACGTGTGTTACTCATTGTCATTGAACGTATATGTTACTATTTTATAATATACTCACGTATAGCTTGTATCTTTCTGTTTCAGGTAAGTAGGGTCCCTACGTTTGACTCAGAGATGAATACGTTACTGTGAGTATATTTTCCCGTTTACTCGGAATTATAGATTCTCATCTAACCAAATGTAATTTGTATTATTATTATTACTATCGCGTGGCGTATCATGAACGGTTGCGTCATCCTTAACGATGCCTAAATCGTATCATTTCCATATTTAAGTGACTATGCGACTTTAATAACATTTCTAAGTTGTTTACACAATTTTTTTACACAAAAGTAGCTCGTTAAAAGCGATTCTTTAGTTCTGTTTCATTTAACGCTAAATTGCTTATGAATAAAAATACATAAATTGGTACGAATTAGACAACCTTACACTATATTTCATGGACGTAAGACGCAATGGGGACGGACGATGTACTGTTCGTGTTTTTGAAATATTCCAGGCTAATTTGATGATTTACGTACATGTTGGTACAGCTGTTTCAAATGTATACATATAATTTATTGAATGTTAATACTTGCCTGTGATCAACATTTGAACTGTCAAAGTTTATGTATAGGCTTCAGTATTTTTTCTTAAAACTGCCAGCCATATTGCAAAGGTCAAAGTGCTATTGCGGGTTTTTGGAGCCGATGATTACGGATCTGAAGTAAATAAAATCCAAAATTTAAAGTGGCTGTTCCGAAAAGGCAGTTTTTAACATAAAAACTGTTGAAAATTAGTACGAGGGGGATTTTGGTCGTCGCTTACGAATCTGAGATCAACATTTCAAAATTAAATGACAGACTCAAGTTTTGGAACTTTTAATTATAGCAATTAGATCAGATTAGTAAGCTGCGACCTCAAAAACCCTACTTCATTCCCTTATGACATATATTGAATCATTACCACCTTATGACGTATATTAGTAGGCAGTATAAAGGTAAAGTTATATTAATTATTAAATAGCAAAAAGATCGAATATTGGTAATCTTTTTTTTTCTTACGTCGTAGATAAGCTCGAAGTTGGATTTGGAACGTTATCGCGTATCGTTGAAGGTGACTGTAAAACCGAGAGAGAGAAAGAGAGAGAAAATAAGTAAAGGGAATAAGACGAAAACGTAAAATTCCAAGGAAGAGAGAAAATATTTTTCTTCGATTTTCTTCGATTGAGTGCGCATCCCAGGAAATTGTTATGTGTTATCAGGATCTCTGAGGTTCTGCCGTAGGACCAGGACGATTCGGGATAATTGATGGCTTAGGATTTTTATCGTTAAAATGAAATTGGAAAAAAGACGGCCGTTGTCACCCTCGCGGATGCCAGCAATAATGAATTTCATCAGTCCAATATAGGCAGAACGTGAAATATTATGGTTTCGATTATTATTATTATTATTGCGTACATCGACTGTTAATTACTGCAACATTTTTGGCTGGCGTATTGCGATTTTTTTTTTCTAATATCTATACCAATTTTTAATAACGTATAGTACTTTCTGTGTAAGAAGTATTACGTCTATTTGGAATACATCTGTATTATATAAATACAGGGTGTCCTAAAACTACTTTCCACCCGGGAAGTGGGCGATGGATGGAGGTGCCCCGAGTATCCTCGGAACCAATCGGAATGAAGAATTTCCGCGGTTCATGGCTGCGTGGTGGGAAGTATAGTCGTGGCTCACGAAAGCTGCTGCACTACCTCCCACCACGCAGCCATGAACCGCGAAAATCCTTCATTCCGATTGGTGCATCCTAAATGCTTGTCGTTTGAAAACTATTGCGAATTTCGACAAACGCTTTGCGTTGTTTTGAGATACCCTGTATATTTTAGAAAAGCTCAAGAAATAATGCGGACCAGTCAAGTGCAGGGGCCACTTTGGTTTTTAATTTGTATTAAAAAAAATAAAGCTATATAATAAAAATATAAGTCATTGCCATAGTATATAGTCATATTATTTTTAAATCCTTGCTGTAAATTGCATTTGTAGGTTGTCATTGGAAGCACAAAATATTCGTGACGATCTGTAGATAATGTAGATTTCTTTTAGTACTTTAATAGTGTGCTTTTTCACCACGCTCCATGGGAACATCGTGATACGAGCTTTTCCAACTGCTTTATCGACCGTAGAGGATACTTCTCTGAAGTTCAATGAAGTTTCGCTGGCGCTGTTATCGTCGGTATTAAATTAATTGTTCAAGTTGAACGTCTTCGATTGAGGGAATTTACTATGTCCAATTTCAAATGCAGTCAGGTTGTTTTTGTCTGATAAAACTTTTCGTACAGTTGTCAAATGTTATACAATGTAGAGTTGCATTCACTCAGGAATACACCTTACATCCGGTGCAAGAATATTTCGCAAATCGAAAACTATAAATTGAACATCTAGTCACCATTTTTCGTACAAGATTAGAAATTTCGATAATTTTCGCTAATGAAATTCATAAGCTCTACACAGGCGTTTCCAAGAATCCATTCGGTTATTATAGTAATTATTTATTTGATGCTACGTAGCAAAACCGCTAAGTAAAACTAAAAAAAAATGTAACTCTTGTAATAAAAAGCAAATATTTAATTTGATAAATATTCAATCGGACAGGGGTATGCAAATGTTGATTCATGAGACGCGTCTGTCCAATGTTTACAATCTCCGTCAGAGTTTTTCAGATTCTCAGTAATTGCCGAAATTTTCGACACCTTACAGCTTTCACTTTATACGGATATTTTACATTCCCGTAATTTATTACGCTCTAAAAATTCAATGCACAACATATATACAAAATTCATGCACA
The DNA here is from genome assembly GCA_030142225.1 of Pachycephus smyrnensis. Taxonomy (NCBI): domain Eukaryota; kingdom Metazoa; phylum Arthropoda; class Insecta; order Hymenoptera; family Cephidae; genus Pachycephus; species Pachycephus smyrnensis. The sequence continues at coordinate 17,517 of JARQST010000485.1, read as the reverse complement.
TCTACATCGCCCTGTAGTACCTTAGTATTTCGTGTCTCATTATTTCTCTTACTGTAATCGTACCGCAAGACCTTCGGGATGAGATGAAATCAGCTGATACACCATTCATAATCATTTCGCAATTCACTGCCAGTACTGCGAGCATGGTTGTGTCTCATTGACAGTGCATGCAGGCAAACAAGGACAGGACGCGTTGAGCAGCACAGTGATATTTCGAAATGATCCGCAGTATTCAGTCCAGCATACGTATATATATACCAGTCAATAAATGCATTATCTTGCGGCACAGTGTTACGTTACAATAGAATCGAAACGGTTTTTTTTTTATATTTTTTTCACCTGCATTCATTTCTTTCGTTCACCCGACACAATTGCGAATGATTTATTCCAAATTTTTTCTAAATTCAAAATTCTGTCGCTGCCTCCTGGATTGGTCCAGATTAATATACAGAACTTGTTATTATCTTGATAAAAAGTAGAAGAAATCTTGACATTGTGCCGTCATGTGTTTTTTATTTGTCGAAGAATCACAGTCTGTTTCACGAAAAATAAACGTGACTACGTTGGAGTTAGATATTGGTACTTCATCTTCTGAGAAATCAGATCGAAGAGATATTTTATTTCGAAGAAATAAAATTATGATAGTCGTGTGAATGATAACGATTATTCGTTATAAGCTTATAAGTATCATGGTTATCAGTTTTAATTTCACGCGATAATCATAAAAATTTTAATGAGTCGTACTCTCAGACTTTGATTTGTTTATGCTGACGTATATAAGTATGCCGAGGCTAAAAAAGAAAGTTTTATGGCTTGCCAATAAAAACTTAATCTCTTCATTCCACGTTATTTCTATTTTGAGGAGAATTTCGTTTTTGTTTGTACAGTCTAGAAATTCAAATGTTGGAACGTACGTTCTTTTGAAATTCAAGAGGGTGCTCCTTGACCTGAACAACTTTAAGATGATGCTTTCTTTACATTTGTGTTATACAACTGTGACGCTACATGAAATCATAGTACGTGCTCTGAGACTAGCATATAATAGAAATTTCTGTGGAATAGTTAGAAGTTTCTGTGGAATAGTTTAGGATCAATTGGCACTTCAATGAAGGAATAATTTAATAATTTAGTTATTTTTCAAAAATCTTATGTATTATACTGTTTCAGTAAATTGTTGTTAACATGAAAAGTGTTACTATCATTTTATAGAATATTTCACTCATTAACGCGAACATATTGCAACGATTTAGAAGCAGTCTAATGCTATGTGTACTTGCGATTGTATGATTACACTGGTAAAATATATTTTTAAAGTGAATATCAAACGGAAATTCAAATAGTGATGTTTGGCGAAGGTAACTTGTAGGCACTTGTAACATAATACATATATTTGCAGCATTCAGTTTTAACAATGAAACAATGTTTTGGTGGATATTGGAAAACATTTTAAACTACAACTTCAAGATTTTTGATGGACTACCCCGACCTATATTTATATTCGAGCAAAAGGTGGTTATTTTTTAAATAATGGAGAACACTTTAAGATTTTTATTAATGGAATCTCCACTACAAATTCATCTTAGAAATCTCAAAATTTGTAGGATAAGTTATCAAATTTCGAGGAGTACTGAAAAGTTGCATACGAATTTCTAATATATTTTTCAATTATACTTTGTCACAAATGATACTCAGATTTGTAAATAATGATTGGAAGTATGTCTAAATATAGGGTAAACATGGGATAGATGCCCCACGAGGATAGATGCCTACCCCTCTTTATTTCCTATATGTCAACACGATTTATCTAATAATGCAATCTAATTGTTACAGTTAGCATAATTAGAAACATAGATACAAGCAATTGACCTGTCATTACGTTAATTGTGTACTTATAACATTTATAAGGTGAGCCCACCGCTTCTTGTTAATTTCAGTTAAATTTTGACCCTGTGTAATAAGGCTTTAAAGATGTTTTATGAATAAATTCAAAGTGAACGTTATTTTATCGAAAAGCGAAGAGGTTAAATTAAAGATAACATTCGTTATAATATCATTTAAATTCAAGACTTTTAAATAATATTGGTAGAGCATCTATCCCATGCTTTATTTTCTGTCCGAGGTTAGATGCCCCAGTGGTAAATGAGGATAGATGCCCCTAGCTACCTACTGTAACGACGCTCAATACGCAGCGAGAACGACAAGGTTAGACCTTAGACCCAGTGATTCGTAAATAGGTTTGTTCAAGACAAAAAAAGACTGCTTCAAATACTTCTTTCTATATCTAATGTTTCTATTCTATGATTTATGCTATTCTGCAAAGAATATCAATAATTACCCATAAACAATTACATTTTTAATAAGTAGTTGAGGTCTTAACCTCAATTATGTCACACTCTTTGTTGCCGACACAAAATAGTTTATAAAAAACCTGTAGTTAGAATTAATGTTTACACCGTTCCGTTCTGTTACTGTTATATTGTTCGATCTGGCAAAGGCACCAAAAATAAGACAGTACCCAGAATGCAAGATCAGCAAGACGGCTCACGATGGAGAGCGATTACCGAGCTATAATAAAATTGTAAAACATCATTGAGTGAAATTTCATCATTTGTCCTCCCTCCCTGTCGGCGTCGCTGGTTCTATAAAAGCTCGCGTATGGTTGCGAGAACGAAATACTGTCTATATAAGAATAAAGAGCATTTGTCGAGTGCGGGCAAATGCGGATACGCGTCCGTGGGTGACCGGTGGGCGCCACCTATCATGGCATGACGATTATTCAGCCACAGCGTGGCAGCGCCTTGTTTAAGATGATCGAATGCGTAAGGATGATTGTTCTTGTCTCGAGCGGAAGCGGCTGTGCGCGACGCGGGCGCTATTGGTCGCGGCACGGTGATCATTGGACCCCAGTGGGACAAGGCCTTGTTTAAGATGTAAGAGTGCGTAAGGATGATTGTTCTTGTCTCGAGCGGGCGCGGCTGTGCGCGACGCGGGCGCTATTGGTCGCAGTGGGGTGGTCATTCAACCCCAGTGGGACAAGGCCTTGTTTAAGATGTACAAGTGCCTGGGGATGTCTGTTTTATCCGTGTCGCGGCCGGGGAACGCTTAGCCTACGATGCGACGATCATCGGGCCCTGATTAAGATGAGCAGGGCCGGGAGGTGATCGTCCTGTCTTGCGCTCGGATTTGTGGAAAGGAATGAATTTTGAAGGCAGATTATGAGAGTGCGTAAACACTCTTTCCTTGCATAGGGTATCTATGCTGGCACGTATAAGCATCTATTCTATGGTGCGGGCATCTAACCCCAAAAATGATATAAAGTAAAAACATTATTTTTTTCAAAATAATAGCTTTTTTTTTAGTAGAAATGACATTTATTTATAATAGAAATTATTCATTTATATGCATTTATTCGTTTACTTAGATTCTAGCACAAACTGATATTATTGTAAATTTTATTTTCCTTAAGTAGGACATCTATCCCATGTTTACCCTATTATTCATGTATGATGTTCCAATCATTCCGAATTTCTTGGAAACTTATCCATTTAGGGTTCTTAATCTCGTGAAGCAGCTAATATTTACTCGTGTACAGACTGACCTAGTATAGGAGACTTTCTAAAGAAAGTGACGTTAATGCGGAAGAAATAATTAAAAAGAAGGAAAACTGGAGCAGACTGGAATGTCAATCTCATAGACTAGGAAGCTTAAAGTAATTAATTCGACCGTCAGTTTGTTACTTGTTTATCTTAATAAATAACAATTACTTAGTAATGAAATTATTCAATAATTGTTCCATTATCTATATCCACCCCTGTAGAAAAGAGGCCTAAAAAGGGCCTGTTTTTCGGGTATCAAAGGTAACCTACCCCCTTAATTCCCGAAATGTCCATATTTTCCCTTATCGCATCTCACGTAAACCGAAAATTGTTTGAAAGTCTCACCAAACGATTAGCTGCTTGTATTAAATCGAGTGTCTACTAATTGACAAAAATAGCCTGAAAACAACAACTGGCAAACTTAAAGAAATAAAAAAATCATATTAAATACATTAACTCTCTTATTGTTTCATAGTACCACTTAAAAATCTCGGGACAAACGAAGTAGAAAATGGTGGGACTTGAAAGTGGCGTAGGACGGTCGCGAAGTCCATTTGAGAAATTTATTCTACGGCTCAAGGATTTAACTCAAACGACAAAAATCTAGAAAGCTGAGTGCTAGGATTTTTCGCGGTAAGCCCTATAGTTCTTATCCATAGGATTATGAAAATCGCGAATTCCACGTAAGATCCAGGCCTAAGGGCCAGAAAATATCTTATAATCCCGTCGGGAGATTTTGTTATGAAAAAGTACGTAAAGTAAAATTGAGAGCAGACGAGAATACACACACTCATATATATATATTGGGATTCCAGGCTTCGATCATCTCGACGGGAACGCGAGTTATCAGAAGTGCATACAATATACGCGTTCAGCAACCCAGGAGCTAACTAGACAAATGCCAAAAAATGTTGGGCGCCAGGTTCTCTGTGAACCAATTCTAACGATCTTAATCCGAACAAACAATCCACCAACAAGCCAAGCTCGTGGAGGCTGCGGGAATGTTTATAGGAACAGAAAAATTTTCTCGACCCAACAAAATCGAGGTTTCGAATTTTTGTTAAAAAGAGTAATACTCCATTTATCCAAAATAAAAGCGCCAAGCGCGAAAGTGGAGTTGCCAAAACCAAATAACAATTCGAATTTGAGCACTTGTGGAATTTATAAAAATTTTTACAAACAATACAAACTCAAACGATCCTGCGCAAACATCGCGTTAGAAGGATTTCTGAAAATAATTCAAATTTCATGCCAAATAGTTGCGTCAAAGAAAATTCCTACGTTGACTCGGTGCAAAGAACCGATCGCGGTCGAAGTACAAACAAAAAAAAAGCAAAACCACAAGCTAATTTATGTACGCAATTTCACGTTACAATCAAATATCCATTAACTTAAAGTTTCCTTCACGCGAAATTAACGCCAATAAATAAATTTACAACTCGAAACGATAATCGTCCTATGTGATTACATTAACATGAATTTCGTTCACTATCAACTCAGATTCAACAGTTCAGGATCGTCAATGCGATCGAATCAAATTGTAAATCTCGTACATTACAACAAATAAAATCGATTAAACGAACAATCTCGTATCCATGAACAAATCCATTACAAATTTAAACCTACGAACCAATCTCACTTACGCGATAAAAACAGGATAGGAATTTCCTACGCGAACAATCCTTTTTTCTATGCCTCTAAGGTATTCCCGAGGACCTACTTCCGGCTTCGTCCCTATAATCACCAAGCTATAGACACCGACCTCAAGAACTCCCGCCGCTTTCGTATTAATTTCCAAACGAAAAGCCAGACCTCGCGACGCTTTACATGATCCAAGCATTCTTTTTTCAATAAATAACTCGATCAAGACAAACAACAAACAAAAGTGACTCTGCCGCTCGATGGATTCTCGTGCCAAAACGAATGAGTCTAACCAATATAAAAGTAAAAGATGAGGTTACATAACCCGCGCAATCCGCGCGGAACACAAGAAGTTGCTACGAGAATACGTCGTTTACAAAATAATATGCTCGCTTACCAAATTGCGTGAATTTTCTGAGCCGTTGAGGTGGTCCTCCCAGACAATCGTGTCCTCATAGGGCCCGTACTTCGGTCACCCTCAGGAACGTCTCCGCGTACTCTCCACCGCGTGATGGTTTCCTACGTTGATAAGAAATCCCTTTTTTCGCGGATTCAAAAATCTATTCGCGGTCCAACTCAACTTGGATACTCCGACGCAGCAAATTTGAAGTACTTTGTAACTGTACGAACGTCCAGGCAACAGTGGGGAGCGATCCTCAGGCGTTATATTCCTCAAACACGCAGCCCTCTGTCGCAGAAATTATTCGCAGGCGATTGGTCCTGCGGACCGATTCTTCTAGCCAATTACGGCTCCACGTGCGAATTTGTAAACTAGGAAATAGTTTAATTCTTCAATTCCTAGATCGCGGACAAGCTTGTTATGTCTTTTCGCAATTTTTCTTGAGGGGCATCCCGCTTCCTCTTTCGCAAAACTTCTTCGACCACCTTCAGGGGTCCTGGTCCAGTTGTAGGCCTGAGGTTGGCTGCTATCTGCTGATGTCGTATCAATGAGTCTTGCACGGCTTGTGTGTGATGGTGTAGTCATTCCCGCGTTGCACGCTCTTTTGTTGACAACAGGAGGCTCTTTCGTGACGTAATCACTGGCTATCTTTTCTCCCAGTTGACTGATGGCTTGTCTACCCTGATGACGACTCAGCAAGCGAGTGCGTACAATATTTTTGGCAGAGTAAACGAAACAAAATAAATTAAGAAAGATCCTAATCAGTCCATAGTGGCTCTTGTGATAGGTAGATCCCACCTGGATGAGTTTACACGTAGACCACCCTCGACTGAAAACCCTTGTTCCCTCCAGGGACAAGGTGGGTGAAAATTCACCACGTCACAATATATATAATATATACCTATATACTTCAGGTTTTATTTACAATTAGTTGATTGCCTATTTATATACCTACTATCTAGCTACTATCTCATGATGCTGAAAGGTAAGATTTGAATTCGTCGATTTGGCTGCATGATCCTTTAAACTTGCTCTGTACCTAACCTAACCTGTAATACCAAACCTCACCTAACCTACCATACATAAACTATCCCAAATTATCATACCTAATCAACACCCAAGTTTATCTGTTCAGTTATTGATTCGTCGGAATCTTTCTTTTGATTTTTTTGCACAAAAAGATTGCTTAAAGATTTTTCACATACTACGGGTGCGCTAAAAAGGTCGATGGATATAGGGGTCGCCGATTGTGAATGCATTTATGAATTTGAGAATGAAACACAAGCTAAATTTCCTATTTATGCAAAATTTTTTTCTTTTTTCATTTACAAAAATCTTATTAAGATTTGTGAGTGCTTTGACTTTTGAAAGCTGCAAAAAATGGCGGAAACCTTGAGGCGGTGCGTGATCTCCGTTTCGTGTTGGTTCATTGTTATCTTTGGAAGTGAGAACTCATATCCGACAACTATTCTGTGGTTGTCAACTTCAATTTTGTGGAACCTCTTTCTCGAGAAAGATAACTTTCTCGAAATTGTTTTATGTATATGTAACCTGCGTTAATACGATGAGATCACACTACAAATCTAAGTTGTGTTATCTTAACACATTTATTTTGTGTAATTACTTTTTATTCATTTCCATTAGTGCCGTTTAATAACACTTCTGTACGTTTGTTATTTGAACACGACTTAAATATACCGTATTAATATGTTTGAGTGCGTAAAGTTTAATAAATTTTTTTAAGCATCTTAAACGTAATAATACAATGCCTTTAAAACTTGTTCAAATAACTCACTTACATTCGTTACTTACTACCAGTGAGAAATACACGTGCAATGACACCTGACTCATAGGTACGTATTTATAGTATAATTAATTTAGTATGTTAAAATGGCAATCATAGTTTCTATCCATGTCTTCTAATTCTTGGGCATACGTATCTTTTACTTTGCGTAATTATTGTGTAATTTTAACATAACATTGTTGTTTGTACCTATTGTGACGTCTTTTCCCTTAACGAAAGAAGGAAGATAACGGCTCCACCAAATGAGCACGAGCCCGTAGAAGAGGCAGCCAAGATACATAGGAATTACCCTCTAGGGCGCCAGGCCCACGGTAATGCTACCAAGGTATTTATGACCGAGATCAACAGAAAGCTCGAGCTTCGGTAGCCAATTGGAGCAACCGTTACGGAACTCCAACTAGTTCAGCCCCATAGAAGGGAAACGAAGAAGGACAAGATATGTAGCAGAATCAGTAAGTCAGTAGGTAACCAAAACTTAACACTCCATTGCACGTGGCAATCCTCCAACAAACGTACAAACAATAAGAAAAGGTAACAGCAGTGTGCAAGAAGAAGACTCCTAAGCTGACAGATGGGCAATGCGGACTCAGCTCCAGGTAACTGAAGGTGACCCACAAAGATAGCCGGAATATAAATAAAGGCGTGTATCCAAGATACGGAGTAGTGACATCCTGGGTTGCGTCAAATCGCAAATATGCGGAAAGTAGGCAGGAAGTAGACATTTAAGCTGGAATACTGGAAATATAGCCGTGTCTTACACTGAAGAAACATCTGCAAGAATTGGTAGCACCTTGGAGAGCTTTCCGTATTTTCCAGATGTCACCAACAGGGTAATTAAATATAGAAAGATCGAGTAGGCCGATTTAAAGAAAGAAAGGAAGTCGTACATGGCATGCAGTATAGTTAAATAATAAAATATTCGAAATAGGTAATTGGCGTCCTGTGGAATGTCCTGACGGAATTTTCTGCCGGTGGAGGCATCGGCTATGCGTACTGTAAATCCTGGCTGCAATCAATCTTCTTTCGCAATCGCTATTGTTATGCGTCTTTGGGACATCTTTTAATGAATAATCAATCGTGTTAAATGTAAAGAATATTTTTAAAAAATCTGTAGAGAAGAAGGTTTTCCTGAAGAGTGGAGAAAAGGAGTAATAACCTTACTTAATACAGATTATAAAATCTATGCAATGGTGTTAAAGGAAAGATTAAGGAATGAAATGGAAAGATGCTCCCAGGCAGGGTTTAGAAAAGGTAGAAGCATAGCGGATAACATATTCACCCTGAACCACGTGATAGAAAGGGAGTTGAGTAAAAAAGAAAGAGGAAAAGTCTTTGCCTTCTTTGTGGATTTAAGGGCAGCCTTCGACTTAGTATGTCGTCAGAAGCTTTGGAACATACTAGAAAATAAAGGAATAAGTAAACACCTAAGAGAGAGGATAAAGGAAATGTACACAGAAACAAGAAATGTAGTTAAGATACGAGGTGTAAATTCGAACAACTTTTGGACTACAAGAGGAGTAAGACAAGGCTGTGCAGTCAGTCGAACACTTTTTGCACTATTGTTTGTCAGACATCAAAGAAAAGCTAAAAGGTGGACAATTAGGAGGAATAATACTGGGAAAAAAAATGTTTAACGCTCGCATACGTTCACCACCTGGCACTGTTAGTAAAGGAAGAGGAAGAGATGAAGGGCATGTTAAGGAGATTCGAAAAATATCTGGAAGAAAAGGATCTAACTCTAAATGCAAAAAAAATGAAAAATGATGTGCTTCCGAAAAGGAGGAAGAAGAGAGAAAAGAGGAAGAGGAGAAAAAGGATGTGAAAGGGAGAGGTAATAGAGGAGGTGAAAGAAATGAAATACTTGGGATACATATTCCAAACGAACTGAAAAGAAGACGTGCATATAAGAAATCTGAAAAATAAAGCTAACATCGTAGTGGAACAAGTTCGGGGGATAGGGGAGAGAAGGTTTAAGGATAACTTCAAGAGTCGGTTAATGCTCTTTGATTATTTAGTTAAGGGGATGATTATGTACGGTGCAGAAGTCTGTGGATACAAAGATCAAACGGAACTAGAAAGAATACAAATTAAAATATTTGAAATGGATACTAGGGCTAGACAGATGCATTCCGAGCTTTATAGTATTGGATGAGACGAAGAGGGATAAAATAAGGATAACAGCAGGAGAGAGAGCAATGAGAATTCGAAGAGAAAAGGAGACGCAGAAGAAAGACATATAGTGAATAAGTCTATAAAGGAAGGGGAGAGGTTGAAAATAGGAATGGTAATAGACAGAGAGAATTACCTAATCAGATGCAGCTACGTAGCGGCACATGTGAATAAGCTACTAAAAAAGAAGATGGATATGGCATTTTTGTAGGACCGGGGTTCATGTCCTGCTGCAGGCGGTATTCACCAATAGGTTTTTTGTGAAAATTTAAGTGAGTACTCATATGAATTTCGCCCAATACTGTTCGGATTTGGTGTCTAAACTCTTTAGGTTCACACGGTATCATATCTATATGATTGTTCAGAGCCCTACTGAGAAAGTAAGAGTGAGTTGAGTAGGACTTGAAAGGTTTAGCCGATAAACGGGCTTAAAGAAAAATACAATTCTTGAGTGATCCTAGAAAAAATATTAATTCAGGTAGTAATCTTGAAAGTTATCGCCTTTTCGACATAAAATTACCATTTGATAGTCTTCGAAGTATAGTGTTGTGTAAGGTGTATGATGAAAAAAATACACTTTGTGACACGTGACAATTGCGAAGATGTGACTATTTTGTGAAATAGTAAAATGATTGGTGATTATGAAAATAGTTATGAAGTAAATCAAAGAAGTATTGTGGCTATGCAGTGTTAGCAGACTCAGAAAACTATGACGACAAACTCCTAAACTTGGAAAATTATGACGACGAACTCCTAAACTCCGGAAATTATGACGACGAACTCCAAAACTCCGAAAACTATGACTACGAAAACTTAGACTCCGAAAACTATGACGACGAACAGCTAGACTCTTAAAACTATGATGACGACCTCGTAGACTCTGAAAACTATGATGACTACCTCCTAGACCCCGAAAACTATGATGACGAATTCCTAGACTCCGAGATACAGTGTACAAGAATTCCTAATATACAATTGAAATATAATTATTTGTTCTCATGCGAAATCATTCATTAGATCTGTGAGCAAAACTGTGCCCTTACTTTTGTCACACAATAATGCTTCGGAAATGAATGAGTCTGGCTGAAAGAAATTTTGCCCGTGCTCCGGCTATGCCACTTGATATTCTTTAACTTATTTGACCAGTCTGCCCAGATCATTGCCATATTCTTACCAGACTGTCCATACTGCGAGTATTGGTTCTTGCCAACAGCAAGACTTCGTCTATACTTGCTAATATTTGCCGATACTGTTGCAAGACTTTCCCCATATTTACATTTTTACGCGGGATTGGTGGCGGAAAAGAAAGTTTGAAAATGTTTTGTCAAATTATGATTCTTCCAGAACCGCCAATGTCCTTCGACATTTTTATACATAAAATATAAAACAAAAATATTATAGATACAATACAATATACTGTAACGAAACTTTTTACGGCGTCGCACAAATAAATGGCACCGCTAGAAATAATTAATAAAATACTGAATTATTGGGCGCCAGGTATAACCAGAGTCACACCGCTGTCTCCAAAGGACACCCTGGCCAGCTCTTATGCGGTGGGGTCTTGGGTCTGGTAGACAATTATCAAAATCTGAAAACTGGGGAGGTTCACTTTAAATTGCAACGAACAAATACTAAAATTTCCAAAATCAAACACGGAACCGCAATCTGGCCCGATTTATTCAATGAAACATGAAAAAGAAATGGAACAACTGTTCCCGAACAACCTATACACCAGCTTTACATAGCACGGGACAGTATTATATAGTATATATACAGTATTATATTATATAACATACTATACAGTATTCCTAACAGAATATACAAGCAAAAGGATATTATACAGAATTTTAACGTTAGCAAGTGCTAACGGACTTACGATACCCTTGCGCTAAGGAAACGACTCCGCGAGGCGTGGACTGTATAGGCGATAACGCAAAACCAAAATATGACCCATGAACGATATTAGACAGCACCGATCCTCCAGCGCGCCATCGATTAGCAATCCACGGATACAATAATGATCGGGAATGCGTAAGGCACGACACTGCGACACAGTCTATCTCCCGCTAACCTAAATATGGCCAACTCACTAAAGCATCACTCACCGCCTTCCTAGTCGCTCCAGATATCCGCAAGACACAATCTACTTGATACTGGATCCCTCAAGCGGTCGCGATACGGCACGGTAGACTATACAATACTATACAAACTAGACAAGACTAGAATAAAATGATACGAGACGATACAAAATTTACAAGACAAATACACGTCTGTCCCTAGGGTCGGCCACACCGTGACTGACGCTACGAATTTGGAAAATCGGGAACCTTCCCCAGAGTCGCGCTGTAATACATCCCTTAGGCCAATCAGATTGGCGAACACATCGGCTTCGCCAGAGCGCTCGCGATCTTCAATTGTTTTCTTCGATCCCGATAAAGTAGATCCTATGTAAAGTACAAAAATTGTAGAAAATTTTATCACTGCAAGGATAAAATAGTCACGCAGTGAAGATCGTTACTGTCAGCCGATTTCACGAACTGGAGGATTTTCTAATTAGCAAGAATTTCTAGTTAGAATAATTCCCTGATGGTGGTATAAATTTCGCGCTAATTTGTCCGGAATCCCGAAATTACTTTGCGAGTCTCGGCCTAAGTTATCCAGGACCCGAGGACAAAGGCATAAAACTTAACCTTCCGCTTCAGGAAACTTACCATTCGAGTCGTTGTTGCGTCCTTCGTAGTTTCCAACTGCCAGGTACTAACTACAATTTTCTACCTTACAACTTAGAAACCTTCCACCTTCTGTCTATTTCCTGTCCAATACAAACGTTAATATTTATTTCCTCTGGGCTGATGCTCAAGACACACGCATGATTAGTGAATGTATAGTTGACGAACAAAAACTTTTTGAGCTTGCGTATTATATTCAGTCAATGATTCTTTGATTGAACTATGAATAATGCGATTCATTGAAAAAAGTTTCTATAGGAATGATTCTTAAATTGGACATAGGAAAAATGAGTTATTTCAGAGGGTTCGTGTCTGTGCTACTGCCATATCATTATTTACTGTAAATATACCAACATAAACTTTTTGACGTACATTGGGTAATTGCGACACACATGAGAAAGTTATTTCCAAATTTTCGATACATAAAACTATTATGTATCATTCGTTAGTCTTGTTTGCATTATACAAAAAATATAAATTACTGATCAAGAGAGATTTATAAAACATGATATATTAAATATTAAATATATCAGTATTAAATCTCTAGTGATGACGTAGACTGAAATAGTCTATACTTGGCATTGTACAAAAACATTTTTGGTACAAAGAAATACATTATTTCACATATGCCTGTGTAACAATAACTCAGTCCTTATAATACCATTATTAATAATCTTCTACCCTTTAATAAGCCGTATGATAAATATTATACATTATACAGCCGTAAAAAAAATTTGAAAAGTGCGATAGCGAAGTACCGTTCCTATTTTCGTGGCGACACCTAGTATATACTAATCACCTAATGGTCACTACGTGAATAATAACCTAGTTTACACTGATGCGTGATAAGGATCATCTCTCTCCCTCTATTCTCATAAGAGGAGTTGAAAGAGATAGCTCTTTATATAATACTTTGTATCAGAACCCGGTGTAATGTAGGCCAACGCGAGACATACCCGTAGGGAAATTTCCCATTGTTAATAGTTTTTTGCCAAGGATAATGTGTGGTAAATCAATGTAAATCAATGCAAAACCATTCATTATCTTTGGAAAAGGGTAATTTTCCTACGGCTATTTTCTTATATTACTATACTTTCGATCACAAAGCTTTAAGGGGCAGCTACGCTTTCGCTTTGTTTCTGGTAACTGATTCTTACCCTATATAGGGATAAATAGAAAAAAAGGAAAAAGAAGAAATTTTATGCAACGATAAGGGTCAGTGTTCCTTGCAATGCGCCAAAGCGAGGAAGGAACAACCACTTAACACATGGGCTACAGATTACCCCATCCTCCCTCATCTCAGTCATATTTTAAAAAAGCCATATCAAGGCTTGCCCTGCAATTGAACATAAATTGTAATCTTTGTAACGGACTGCTGCTTAAAAGAAGTTTCAGGCATTCGAAATCTTTGCAAAGCACGGGTGAGGCATGCTAGTATAATCTTTCCACGAGTAAAATAGCTTTTGGATGGGCCATCTTCCTATGACTTTTAAGGTAAACGAGTCCCCTAGACAAGATCGTGGAACGAGTGTACAGCATAAAAGTGCTTCTCAAATTTAAGTAATATTTCTTTTTTATTATAACACGTACTGTTGGGTCTTATACTTCCTACAAAGAGGCATGGCCACAAAGATTTCTTTGTGCGAGATCAGTCAGAATTGGGGAGTTTCGATAAACTCAATTTACATTACAGCATTATCTAATAATTATAAAGTTAATGGGTAAAGGGGATTAGTCAAATTTATCTGATGAAACAAAACAAAATATAACTATGGATATTAGACGTGTCTTTCACGAGATCTTGAGTTTGCTTTCGCAGGTTACAATCAGAAATTCATTAGTGATTTTACCTACCGTTAGTCAAATAATAATGGTTTAACCTATAAATATAGTTAGGTACATAGATACGTAGAAATATGGAGGAATCAAAAAATAATTTGATGCTTGCTGACTGTAATAGGTTCTTTTATCGACATTCTGCCTACTGTAGTCTATTTCCTGGTATTTTCAACCCTCGTATATTTCTTTGGCATTTTTTCAGTCGACGAGGGTTTTTGATAAGGCACCGATAACGGCTGAGCTTCGTACCTTTGGACATCTTCATTAACTTTTCGAATGTATATAGGGGTGATTCGTGCACGCAATAGTAAGAAATTATCAGGTCAAACTATATTTTCTATACTTTCGATTTGTCTTACGTAGTTACTAATTAAAATGACGAAATAACAAGGTATATAACACCGTTTTTCGTTAAATCAAATTACTTACTTTTCTATTTTTTTTTTTAAATAAAATTTTATAATAGTATAAAATATACAAGTATATAATATTCTTATGGGAGACATGGGAGCCCTTGTTTTCTTTTTCCTTTATGACTTTAGTCTCTTGAGAACATAAGTGCTATCAGAACATGAAAACAGTTGTTATAGGTTATGGTACAATCATGGTTTATATGCTATAAATATGATAAGGTTCCGCATATTGAGAATTTTAATAAATTGTGAATATAAAGTTTTATATAAATTTTTTCTAGGTCTGACTGAATGAACATATGAAAATATCTTACATATTCGCTATTAAAAAAAATGAGTGTATAGTCCGTCCGAGTAAAATGTGAAGTCTAGGTGACTTTTTCACTTTGAAACTCATACGAAGATGGCCCCTCCAAAACATATATTTCTTGTGGACAGATTATAGACACTCGAAATTCAGCAGGATCATCTGAACTAGTTAAATTGCAATTTGCGGCAAAGATAAAATTCGGGTGTAGGTAAAACAGTGAAATTTGGACATATCCAACACCTCTAGTTTCAAAACGACGCTCACTGTAACTTTATAAAATTGAATATCTCCCTTATCAATGAAATGCTGAAATTCGATCGTATCAAGAGAAGTCATGCAATAGAAATGAAAGAAATCTTTAAAAAGAAATTTCTTACTGTTAGGAAATAGTACTTTACGATACTAGTGCGAAAATTTTTTTTCTGACGAGTGTGAGTTTGCAGCACGAGCCGAAGGCAAGTGTTGCAATCACACGAGTTTAGAAAAGGTTTTTCGCACGAGTATCGTACAAAATTTTATCTCACAACGTGCGAAAATGCAGTTGTACGCACGCGAAGCGTGCGTAAAACCGCATTTCTCTCTTCAAGTAAATACTTTTATAGTTACCGTTAGTTACTGTTAGGAATACACTTCTAGTAAAAATGTTAAAGTATCAGAGATATTTTAGAACAGTCTTGCGCATACCTCTTTGATCTCGATCAACTACTTCTCATCTCAACTGAGTATTAATCAAGTCTTTGCATTGATTATCTTCTCATCGAAGTCTCGTTATGATCCGGATCAAGTCGCTCTACGGAAGCGGATAGTCTGATACTTCTGTTCGACGAATTTTTGCAGAAAGATTTTGAAACTTGGAAAAGTATCGGACAGTCCACTTTGAGCGACTTGATCCGGACCATAATGAAACTTCAATGATACGATAATTCATGTAAAGACTTGACTAAGACTTGAGACGAAAAGTACTTGATCGAGATCAAAGACGAACTCTGATACTTAAAAATTTTTACTCGGGACTTCGTGGATGAATTTATTGAGTCTCTTAATTTGCGGAATTAGTAGATATTTTATATCTCTCGTATTTTGTCTTTATATAAGGCGTTTATTATATACGATCCAAAACTTGTATGTCGTCTGTCTTTTGAAATAAACATACACTGCATTCTCAGTTTAACGTATCTGTACATTATCGTAGTAGTAGTATATCGTTCCACGACATTGAAAAGCAACACTTGCAACAGCATTACAAGTATTTTTGAGTTTAAGAATACTGAATTCCTTATAAACAAGATATATTAACTAAAATATGGTAAATAAATATAATCGTTCAGTAGGATTACGTGCGAAACAAATTTGTACTGTTGTGAAGTGAGAATTGTAAATTTTATTTTTATTCTCATTTCGAAGCTGTATATTATGCGAATCTAACAAGATAATGAAAACACTGTTTTAAGCTGACATGACTATGAAGATACAAAGAGGAGAAGGTTACAGAATTCTATGGGTTTGTGAGTTTTTAATTAAGTGCTCCGCAGTGTTCTGGAACACTATGCTTCATTTCCACTGTACAGCGTTTATTAAACGGTAGTTAAACAGTTCTATAACAATACATTTTATAGGGTTATGCAAATTCGTTCACGAAATTAAATTAGTACACCCTATATTTTAATTAAAAAGAGGCCGTCCATTTTTTTATTACTCTCTTAATTGACTTCTCATAGAATTTTACTATTGTTCTCCACGCGTGACGTGGAACTTGTGTCGCTACATTTCCCCTTTCCGACATTTTGCTATAACAGGAGTGCAAAAAGGTATACAAGTAAATTGATTCGAAATATGAACGTTAAAAATTACAAATACGTTAACCACATTTTACATTATCTTTTTCTTACAATAGCATTCCCCGTAATAAACTTGTATAGTGTATTTTACAACAGAAGTGTTGTAACGTTACTTGATTAAAAATTACTTGAATTCCAGGGGTTTAGTTCTTTCTGAAATGCTGTGCATAAAAATTTTTACAATTTATGCAATTCTTAATGTTTTACTCTCAGAAATCATAACCATGTGATATACGCGGATTGTGTTTAGTTAAACATTACGCGTTTGTTCGAAAAATTATTTAGTTTTTGATTTTACAATTTTCAAATTGGGTCGTGTAATCAGTGTGTTTTCGAGGTGCCACCTCCTTACGGATTTTAGCGTATAAGAGTCTAATATTTATTTCGAGTATCTTATGTAAACCACCTGCGCCAACTACGCCAAGGAAAATTTTGCCAAGGACGGACCCAGCTCTCGATTTCACGACATCATCCAGCCAGCTAGACCAGAGACGCCCGGGAACGTGGGTGAACGCTACCGACACCCAACGACGTCCACCCCAAGGACAACTATAAGGGGGGGAATGGAACAGCATTTTCTATGTGTGAGTGTGTCACACGTACGAGAGCTCCAGTACCACCGAGGAAAATCGAAAAAAGGGGCACGCAGGCGGTAGTTCCCAGTGCTGTAGTGTAAAGTTGAGACATGTAAAACTTTTCCTGCGTGCCCCTTTTTTCGATTTTCATCGGTGGTGCTGTGCAACAGTGTGATGAGTATTGGATAGCGAACGGCAAA
>JARQST010000484.1:8984-30871 GCA_030142225.1 Pachycephus smyrnensis | reverse complement strand
TTGAATTTTTGAATTTTGAGCTCAGATTCGTAATCAGCGACCCCAAAAACCCCAGAGTACCAAATTTCAAGTAAATTACATGTAAGGAAAAATGTATGCTTCAAGGGGTTAATAACAGTTTTAATACATGTGTGCTGCGGTACGAAAAACTTATCAATGACAGGAATAGTACATCACTGCTCGCACTTTTTTGAACGTTTTTATTTCGTGATTGTAACATATAAACGACATACACTGAAAAAGGACATTAAGCCCTCAATGTGCACGTTACTTTGATGATATAATTTTTACATTCATAAGAACCATGTTACCTCGCTGCAATATAAACGTTGCATGAATGTACTAGCTTGGTACTGTCAATATTAACTTCCCGAATAGTTACTGTTGTTCGCTAATAGTAATTACTATTGACGTTCAGTAGTAACGACTGTGAAAAATGAAGTCCCCAACAGTTACTATAGTTTTCTAATAGTAAGTACTATTGACAATGAATAGTTACTATTAAATCTTAATAGTAACTATTGCCAGCTCAATAGTTTTTTTCCATAAGGGAACATACATATGCCGTACCAACTCTTACTGGGATTAGGTGGAGATCCTGAAGTGGATCACGTAAAACAATTCGTGTAGCCGCCTAACCAGATTCCGGTGACTCGTACCAATTTAGGCTCCGTGCAGTATATAAATATAATACATATATTGCAGCTCACGCCGAAGGGCCTAGAATGGGCTATGTCAGGTCCCGTCATAATATCATCCACCTTTAACCTACAGATAGATTCAGCTAATGCCAGTCCGGATTCCAGTTAGGCTTCCATAATTAGGACATACCATCCATTCACCTATCCTGGTGCTAGCCCAAACCTTGTCATGCCTAGATACATTTCTATTCGGGTGATTTGCAGAAATCGTATAAAAAGTGTGGAAGGACAACACAAAAGTTTTAGTTGTGCACAAGTTATCCCTAAAAAGACGCTTAGAAAACGAGTCACCCATTAATCACGTTCTATCAGGTCATCCAGGTATCAGTAATGTGGTTTTCAACTATTTGTGCACTATTGGAAAAAACCGCATTACTTATGGACTGACCTAATACACGCTGATTTCGTTTTTCATTCATAGTTTACATCACATAGAAGAAAACCGTATGTACAGTAGGCCGTAAAAGTATTCGTGCATATGATGAAATAAAATTTGAAGTAATAGAACTTTCAGAAGGAGCATAGTGCCAAAGGTTCAAACATAGTTTTATTTTTATTGAAGAGAGTACTATTCAGTACAAGTAATAGAAAATGTAAGTAATCATGCATACAAAAATACGAGACCTAAAACAGCAAAGAGTCCAATAATTTTAGTTGCAAAGGTATTCGTATAGCATTGTTTTATGTGAACATAATGCGTAGACAAAACAGGAACGTGTAGAAACTTGTGCAGCGTGCGTCTACTTTATTTGCATAATACATTGTAACCGGCGTAGAGGTGTCAGTTGTTTGCTTTATCTTCGAGCGTGATGGGTCGCACAAGACGAAAAGAAACTACAGCCGAGGAAAGAAAGATAATTTTAGATTTATTTCACACAAAAAAATCATATGGAGAAATATAAAATATTGTTGATCGAAGTCGATCGACCGTGCAGTATGTTATAAAACATTATGAAAAAGAAAATATGTTAGAGAGTAATCGTAGAAGTGGTCGCCCGAAAAAATTAACGGATCAGTGTTTACAATTAATACGAAAAAACCCTCAAATAAGTGCTCCTGCAATCGTTTCTCACTTAAACACATTGTTTAACAAGGAAGTTCATCCAGATACTGTTCGTAGAATACTCCACCAAGCTGGATACCATGCACGAATGGCAAGAAGAAAACCATTAGTAAGTGCCATGAATCGACAGAGGCGTGTAGAATTCGCCAAACACTAATAAAATGGCCACTGATTCTTTGGAATAAAGTAATTTTTAGTAACGAAAGCATGTTTCGTATATTTGACTCTGGCGGACGGCAATTAATTTGGAGACAAGGAGGTAAAGCCCTTGAACCAAAAAACCTCCAAGCGACTGTAAAGCATAGCGGTAGTAAAGTGCTCGTATGGGGTTGCATGGCGACTGGGGGGGGGGGGGGGGGTAGGAAGATTGAAAATATTCGAGGGTACAATGGATAAGCTTGCATACATCAATACTTTGAAGAAATATTTGAAAAATAGTGTAGACATATTAGGAATTGGCGAGGATTATTATTTTCAACAGGACAATGATCCAAAACATAAGGCTTATCTGTCGCGTCAATTTATTATATTCAATGTTCCTCATGTACTCGAAACTCCTCCGCAGTCATCGGACCTCAACTCAATTTAAGATCTTTGGCATGAAATGGAAACGCGTGTGAGAAAACACAATATTATCCACAAAAATGATTTAAAACGTATATTAGAAGAGGAGTGGTACAAGATTAGTCCATAAACTACAAAAGAATTAGTAACTTCAATGCCAAACCGATTAGCTGCCGTTCTTCAATCCCGTGGATATCCAACTAAATATTAAATGTAAAATTTATTTATCTATTCATGTCTTGATCTTCGTTGTACGAATATCTTTGCGACTAAAATTATTGAACTCTGCGATTTTAGGTCTCGTATTTTTGTACGCACGATTACTTACATTTTCTATTACTTGTATTGAATAGTACTCTCTTCAATAAAGATAAAACTATATTTGGACATTTGACACTATTTTTAGAAATATTCCAGTGCTTCCACTATGCTTCTTCTGAAAGTTCTATTACTTCAAGGTTTATTTCATCATATGCACGAATACTTTTACGGCCTACTGTATTATTTGTATTCTTATGCCCTGGAACTTTGACGTATTCTTCTATGAAAATGAGAATCGAGAAGCGCTGTAATGTCTTCGATTATGTAAGTTCAAGCCACTTAAAAATATCAAATGTATTCAGATTTCTCCATTGACATGTCCAAAAGTTTCTCTGGTGTAAAGTTGAGCAAAGTAGTGCCACATTAATCGATGATTTCTATATAGAAGTATGTTGAAGCACCACTTTTTAATTTTGGAAGACATGTCGCTTGAGTTAATTAGCGTGATTGTGTCGAAACGATGCATTGTAGACAAAAACACTTTCAAACAAAACTTGTAGAGCAATGTTTTCTCTTCAAAATGAGCACTTCTTAAACTTCATACGCTAAAAATGATCGAATCTACAACAAATTCCCTAAGCGCCAAACCTTATTCGTTTATCTATATCTCTAATAAACTGTCGATGAAAGTTAAGTTATAGCCAGTATATTTATTTATATAAACTTCATAGCGAGCTCATTTTGAAAAGAAAACGATAGGTATAGTAAGTCTTTTGATGGATTAGTTTAGGTCCTTTAAGAGTTCTAATCTAAACTAAAGAAATGAAAAATTAAGCAAGCCCGTCACAACTTCGGGCGCCTAGCCATAAAAAATGTTGCAAAATGATTCTCACGATAGCCATTAAATATAAAAAGCATTCAGGATATTTCTCAAAGTCTACCAAGTTTCCGAAAACAGCCAATGCGTAGAAGGACTTGTGCCCGAAGAACTTTGAATGTTTAGAATAGATAATATATAACATTTTGAGTCCCAGCAGTACTTTTATGGTGACTATCAATAATATTATATATATAGTCCTAACAGTTTTTTAATATTTTTCTTTATATATATATATATATATCTGATATAAAAATCAAAATGTAAACAAAAAATTAAAAATTAAAAAAATGTTTAACTAAGAGTAGATTCGTCATCGGAGAGCGATTCTCAGCAAAATATATAAAGGGCGTCAAATTCAGACACGAATTTCGAATCCTAGTACTCAAAGGGATAATATGGATAAATAGGCATGTATGTAATACAAATTTAGATTTAGTTATTGTCGTACTGATAATTAATGATATCTTCACTGTGAGTTAATGATCTACGCATGAGTATATCACACTAATTAAAAATATCATAATATAAAACTCATAAATCTGAATTACCTCTGCACTTATTTTTGACAATTAATATCGGTACTATCAGATCGCTCAGTAATAAATTTTAAGGCTTGTTATTGGATAGCTTGATTTCACCAAGTTGTTCCTGAATCTCTCTAAATGATTTACCTTTCGTCTCAAACATGACAAATATGACAAAAAAGAAAAAGAAAATTTCAGCAACGGCAAAGGCATAAAAAATCGCATGTTCGCCCCATCCATCCACGACGATTTGATAAATTCTAGTAACGATAACACCAAGAATAGCACCATATATAGAAATTATCATAGTAGCCCACGCTTTGACATTAGTAGGATAGATTTCACCAAGTACGGTATAAGGTATAGGAGAAATTCCAATTGAATTGAATATATAGAATAAAACCATTGCTACCATTGGCAGCCATGATATAGAAGAAATGTCAAAGGCATCATATTTTAGATGGAAATAAATGGCTATGAGGAACAAGCAAAAGGAACATCCGAGTGTTGAAATAATCATCAATGGTTTCCTACCAAACCTGTCTACAACAAGAGTAGTCAAACCGGATGCTACCAACGTTATCACAGCAATAATAATTATTACAATATCCGAATCCAGCTCAAAGCCACTTTGATTAAAGATAATACTTCCATATGCTTGGATTGCATTGATGCCAGAAAATTGTTGAGCAGACAGAATTCCAAACACGATAATGGAAGCTTTTCTATTTCCTTTAACGATCACCAGGTCTATTAGTCTGCCCTTGTTACGCTGCTCAATTTCCACTAAGTCGGCCATGTCTTGAAGTTCGTTTTTGACATCCTTATTACCTCGTAACCAGATCAACGATTTCTCTGCCGATTCGCCACGTTTCCGCATCAGATGAAAGTAGGGCGTTTCCGGCATCCAGATGAAGGTAATGAAGAATAAAATTGGAAAAATCATACAGACGAGTGCCAGGGTCTAAAATATGAAATTCAAATAAGATATAGTGTATTCTATAAAAAGGTGAATTATTTATTATCCCCAAAGTATATGTACCTCTCGCGTTACGAATGGGCCAATGGAATAGGATATGAGATTTCCTAATGTATTGGAGATGGCCAAAATGGTACCAAGGGCTCCTCTGACACTGACCTGGGCAATTTCACCTACGTATAGTGGAATTGTCGTGTAAGTCATACCTACGCCGATTCCGGTGATAAATCTGCCAATAAACAACCATTCATAGGACTGTGCAAAATATATAAGAATCCAGCAGATTAAATTCGGAAAGGCTGTGGCAAGGAGAGTTGATTTTCTTCCAACACGATCAACTACAATTAAACTGACTATGGGTCCGAATATTGCACCCATAACTAAAGCACTAGCTATCCAGGAACTTTGACTAGAGGTCACAGGAAATTCATTTTCCTCGCTTAGAATTTTTGGAAGCGATGGTGATGGCCAACCAAATCCTGTTCCAGCAATCACCATAGACAGATTGGCTAAAATATTAAAAGAAATTTATTAACGTCCGATCTTCGTAATTTAAATCATATTTTTAATTAGACAATGTATTTCATAGGCCAAGCTTACCAAGGATCCCAGCAAGGAGCTGCGTTCTTATCCTGGAGTTGGATACTTTCTTTTCGGTGGACATATTTGCTTTGGAAACGTTCCTAACCGACTAAATAATAAATGTCTAAAGTTTTCGATTAATCATTCAAATCTGCGGACCGTTCAAAGCGTTGACGAGATAGTCCTTATAATCTTAGTTTATCAAATGTTTCGTAATACGGATTACAATTCATGGATCAGAAGATTGAAGGCCATATTTCTAGATAAATTTTAATTTAATCAGACAATAACAAGAGAGTTTCAAGCAGTTATTATATTGTATAAATAATATTATTATACAGTGTGATTCACGGAGAGTTTTCCATTTGTATGTGACTTTGCTTGAGCAATGTTATAAGTCGAGCCAAATCAAAACGAAGTCACAGCTGCAAGAAAATAACATGCAGCTACTGAACTTACGTTTACAACTTTGACTTTGCTTATCCCAGCCCAGCAAACATAAAGTAACAGTAACATATCAGCAATGTTAAAAGTCCTACTGAATTATGTAATAGTTATAAAACACCTCGTGTAGGTAACTGTTATATCCCTGAGTAGAACATTTTAACATTGCCAATATGAAAATGTTACTATGCGTTTGCTAGTAGGTTATAATTGGTCAATGAGGATGGCACTGTCCAGGCAAGGCCACACCTGAATATGTAACATTCCATGAATCACCCTATATTTCTCCATGACGTCCAAAATAATTTCTTTAGATTGGTGAATATACTTGATTGATGAAAATTATCTTTTGATACTTATAATAATCTGTTGTGGATAACATATACTACATCGATAGACCCAACTCTTTTATTAAGCTGATTCGTATTTGACATTTTTTTCCAAGCACTTTAATCATCTGTCCAAATCTATTAACACTATTAAGCGATTCTCTTAATAGATTCTCTCAATAGATTGCCTTAATACTGTTAAGAGATTTGGACAGATGATTAAAGTACTTGGAAAAAAATGTGAAATACGAATCAGCTTAATAAAATAGTTGGGTATATCGACGTAGTATATATTATCCATACAGATTATTATAAGATTTTAAAATTGATAATCTACATCTTTCGTAGAATACGTATTTACAGCCGCACCCCTCAATAGTCCACCTCTGACTGGCCATGGCCCCTCTATAGTCCGTGATTTTCTCCACGCTTGGCCTCTCAATAGTCCATTGACGCTCTCCCTCTACAACTCCCATTCCCTTTGCGCGCTGCAGTTAGCGACGCCTACTGAAGCATGCACAGAACGCAGCGATATGTACGAATCGTAGTTCAGTGGAACCCCTCATTTTTTAACCAGTTGGGACCGTGCTAACACTCAAATTTTAAGTTGGCCTTGAGTCCCCCATTCTCGATTTCCCTACCTCTAAGCTCCGCCCATTTCGTATCTGCGCATGCGTCTTTCATTGCGCACAGGTAGGCGCAATGACACCTAGAGGCTCAGAAAGAACTGCGGCCCTGATTGGTGGAAATTGCAGCATAGTGGGAGAGCTCAGCTCGAGGGGAAGTTAAAAATTGAGATGTTTTCAGGTTAAAAAATGAGAGGTACTTAAAATTTGAGAAAATAAAATTTGACAGGTTCCGCTGTACTTACATATGGAAAGTTACCTTCCCACCGGGTTTTGCTGTTTCCACATACACATTTAGTCACCATATTATATATACTGTGACGTTATATATATTTTACGTCGGCAAAACCGCCGCTGGTGGGCGCTAAAGGGGGGGGTCATTAAACATTTTTCCCTTTTCCCTCTCCCTCTCGCTTACACCAATCCTGTATCACAAAGAGGAGTTGGGCGCCAGATATTCCTCGCGGAATTATCGAGAGTACTAGGCACTCGTTTTATGATATCGCAAACACGAACTAAATCTCTGATAGCCCCTTTTACAACTAAATCTAAACACCCACAATAACGGAATCGGGGACCACCCCAACAACCTAAGAGGAGGCACGCGTTCTAAAAAATTCACCAAAATAGTACTAAAGTTCACCAATCTTAAAAACTAATTTCACCAAAGGGACGAAGGCCAATCAGAAAGTCACAAACGCGAAGGGATCGAGAGAGGGTCGCTAGTAGGAAATCTCACCGAATGCCCTATAAGGTGACTAGATCATCGGAAGCGTCGTAGCGTCCAGCAGAACAGATAAGGATAATAAACTAGAAAAGCAACTAAGTCAGTTTAACGCACCAGAGCTATATTGTACAACAAGCAGGTAAAGCAAATAGAAGTAGAAATAGCCAAAGAATTCATACTAGTCGGAACATGCGGCAAGCCAAAGCATAAAATAGAAGCGGTGCAAAATAAGCCCAACCAAGTTAACAGAATCTTACGCTAAATTTACAAAGCAGAGAAAAAGAGTCTATATAAACTAAAATGAAGTTAATTTAACGCAATTACTACAAGATAAACGCGGAAAGAAAAACGCAAATAGAAATAGGCAAGCAATATCAAAAGTATTAGGCGGAGAAGCATAAGTGAATCATTCAAATAGCTAATTTATCGACAGAAATTCTATACGGTGACTCTATATAATACAATAAGGCTAAATTTACGGATTCTACTGCTCGAAAAGTTCGCAAAGCCAAATAATACGCTCGAATCTAAATCAACTAAAACGCGGAAGGATTTCACAATATTATACTTAAACTAACGCGGAAGGAAAACTAAACAAAATGCGGAACGAGTCCACGAAATAATAATCGAATATTGTCAATAGTTTCAAAAATAATTTATAACAATTTTTCTACTGAGCATCAGACAATTTTTCGACTCCTGGCTAAAGTTCGCACGGTGGCTAGAGCGCGGTTGACGGCGCACGCGTGAGCGGCGAGCTCGGCGAGTTCGTAGGCGCGGGCGTAGCGTGTATTCGCGGGGAGCGTGTAGACGCGCTCGCGGCACAGGGCCGTACCTAGCGATACGAATATCGTACTTTTCTACGAGATTATCCGATTTCTCTCCCGTTTTCACAAAATGTTACACAGACGCGGAAAAACGCTCGAACAGTTCACGATCGCAAATTTTTACCCACGACAAATTTTTAGGTGTTAATACAATCATTCACGCGAATAGGAAAGAGTCAATCGCGGCGTCTGGGAATTCGAAATTTAACCGAAAAGCACGCGACACATATAAGGTACGAAATGGATAACATCAGGAAATGACATAAATCGTGAGAGCATAAAATATAACAAATATCACTAGGAGCATCTTATAGTTGCTTGTCTCAATTATTTCGGAAAATATCAGTTTGTATTAGAATAATAGATGAACTTCTGATCGGTCGTGCTCTGAAGGAGCGGCAAAAACGGCCGGCGAAAACACACGCGGTCGCCGCGAGGGTCAACCGTGTATCGCAAGAACAATGAGTCCTTGGTACGGTTAAATATTCGATTTTGCCAGAAGGGCTTTCAATTTTCTCAAGAGTATACGGAATTATATCCGAAAGACTTACAAGCAGCCACTAGAAGATGCGACGTATGGACAAATGATATAACAGCCAACTATCGCTAAAATGCGGCATTAGAGAAATTTGTCAAATATACTAGCAAACTTATTTCAAAGACAGATTCCAGCCGTTTACTCTACTTTAGGGCCTCATGCGGCAAAAATCAAACAAAATGATAGTATCGAAATACACTAATAAATCGCAAAGCCCAGCACTATCGTCCTTTTTGCTAGCCCGATGCGGAAAGACATTCACATCGGGACAATCAAAAGCCGGAGATATTACCGTCGAAACAGAAGGCCTAAACGGTATTTTTCACTAACACCAAGAAATATTCGCCAATTTATGAATCGGGTAGTCAAGGGTCTCACCAAATATGGGGGAAATGAGTAAAGGTCGGTTGGTCGGGGATCAGGCCTCCTGTCCTTTTTCCTTCCTTCCTTCTAATTTTTCTGTCCTTCCTTCTAATTTTTCTGTCCTTCCTTCTAATTTTTCGTTTCCCTTTGTCCTGTCTTATACTTTCTCACACTACTTATTTCTGTTCCTAGGCTAAGGGAGCTCCAAACGTAAGTGAGTCCATTTTCGATTTCACGGAGCTTGAGACCTCTTGACCCCCACTATTTACATAAATCGGCGCTGTTCGAATCGCGGAAATATCTTCCAACTAATAACAAAAATCGCTAAGGGTGTGAGGCGCGACGAGGATCGTAGCCAAACACGAAGTTGGCCGAAGTTGTCGACGGCAGCTTCGGGTAATCCTCGGTGGCGGCAGCGCGCTTGGTGCCCAGGGAGCGTGGAAGTCCGCGGTGAGGGCGGCTCTTTCTCCTTTCCCCGACGGTTTGCAGCATGGGCCCGTTGCACACTCTCCTGCGGCCTCGCGGCAAGACGAGGGGGACTACGTCGACCCCTGGTCGGCGGCGAAGGCGGCTAGGATGACCGGACGTCCAAGCTGGACGGCCAGTGAAGATATGATAGAAGTCCCATCCCGGGTACTTCAGGACCCTCATGGTCCAGCGGCTGCGGCACCTTCCCACCGCATCAGCGGCAATCGGCCTTCCAAAATCACCAATAGGCTGCTTCTCCTCTTGCCTTGTAGTAGTGTCGTATCCCAAGCGACTCACACCGGATGATCCGTAAGAAGCGTTCGAACAGCAAAAGAAAAATACCAAAAGCAGTATGCACCCAAAGCAAAAGCGGACAACACGAAGACGGACGATAGGTTGTTAACTTAAAACGAAGGAATCTGTGCATCTTAAACCTAGGACTGACGTTTGGAGCATCCTCGGTGTCCCTAATTCCCAAGTCTCTGAACGGGTAGGATTTTGTGGCGTGAATTCGAAAATTTACGTCACAATACATAGAATTGATTGATTGATTAATACGCATCAATTCGCGAAGGATGGTTGAGGCATCCCAAAGAGATGCCTCAACGCAAACATGTCCTCTCCGCCTCAGTCCTCCTCCTCAAATAGGGCCCACCTGCTGTATTGCCTTGTTTGGCGCCGCGCGCTCCGCTTTCGCACCATTTCGTTAATTGAGATAAATCCAATTACCTGTAATAATGAACCAACACTTTACACTAAAACTCCTTTTGAAATAATTAGCGCACTAAGAGAAACATAGTAGGCACTACACTTACGATAAGTGCGACAACCATTTTTCTAGTTTCACGGTCTGAGTAGAAATGATGAGTTGAGTCGGATAGATCGGATCGCTCCAAGTTACCCCCACTTGTAGTTCGTACAAACTAGGACGTAAATGCACGCATGTACGGTCCACTTGACGATTGTATATATTGAAATAAACATTCTGCCTTTAAGAGTGCTAAAAAACAGTCAGCAGCTCTAATGTTATTTAACCTCTCATAAGCTATATTTTATGGGGTAGGTATTGAGAGAGACGTGGAAATAGATTTTTATTTTTTTATTTTATAATCCCATGAGAGAGTATCCATTGTATCAGCAACATTCACTCTCTTATCATCATTCCAACTTAATGCTATTTTCTTCTGCTTAACGGCATAAACCTCATGCTTTTTGCTTTGAATCAAATTTCGAGGTTTAATCAAATTTTTATGGTGTTTGAGACACCGCAGATAATCATCAAAGGTTATGGTCTTTAACGTAGATCCTTTGACTCCTTTCGCTCGCTTCTTATCCTTATTTTTGTCTAAAATTCGAAAACTGTATAATTTCGCTCGCAGTCCTACAAACTCTGTCATGATTTTGCAATTATTTTCATCCTTCATCAGACCTGGAACTTTCTTATTGACTAACGGTAAACCGTATACATTATCCGAAGGATAGTCGGAAGTGTCGAATCTGTGTATGTCACGTTTAATGAATTCGTATACGTCGGGAACATTAAAGTGGTATAGCAAACTATCCGTGTCGGTGTACATTAATTTTGCTTGCTTGCCGAAAGTCTTCTTGATATAGTTATAGTGAAAATCATAAATATATGTTTTAGAGATGTCCAAAATCGAAAACCCTATGTATATAGGCTTATTGAATTTAATTTTGGTGCGATTCAATTCGATTATAACCATATCCTCGTCGAAGACGGTGCAGCTATGAAAATTCGGTTTTGCTAAGAGAGCTTTCGCCCCATACCTCCCATCCCACTTCGTAACGAGTCTAACGTCTTTTTGCTTCCTAACGTTCTCCATTATTTTACCAAAAGCTGAGTTATTCATAAGTTTGTAAAAGTTTTTTTCGAAGTCATTTTTAGATTTTTTCCTCAATTCTGTGTTTAAATCTATATATTGTTTTAGCCATGGAGCTTGATTAAACTTTACAACTCTATGAATTTTTCTTAATTTCATACCTAAACTTAAACACTGTTTTAAATTTTGATAATGAATGATGTATCTCTTTTTCAAGAGAAGCGTAGTCATTAACTTTTTCACATTATATCGTGAGAGAGGAGGTACAAAATGCTCGGGGCATAGTGGTAAGTCTTTGTAAACTTCCTGAAGCTCCGCAGGACACTCTAGATCTACTTCGAGTATATATCCTGTAGCGGAATTATCGGGAATCTTGCAAATATCCAGTTGCTCGATATTTTGCTCCCATTCGAACGAGTTAAACGGTAGGAACTGACTCATAGCTGCACCGTACAAGTTATTGACATCGTAATACATGAGGTATGATTCTTCTTTGCTCGGATCGAAATCCGCTCCCATATATCTATTGTTAGCCTTGGCGTATCTGTTGGAACATTGGGCTACACCACCACGAATACCTCTCTCGACAAACATCGGTTTTTAGATACAATCGGAATATTCACCCAAGGTTTTAATATTAAACGTACGCCAAACATCAGATGCATGCACATAATCACTCTCAGAAATTTCCTCGTTATTCAATTTCGAAAAAAACTTTTCTTTGGAGGGTGACTGCATATCCTCAAGTTTTTCCCAACAGTCGACATAGTCGTATGGAAAAACACCTTTCCTCGTTAATAGTTTAAATTTCTCTACACTGTTACAATATCTACGTGTAATTATTTTCTCAGAATTATTAAGGTAGGAGGATAATTTTTCAATGCTGCTTGCCATCAATCTGAATGAATCGATGAATCGGAAATTTATAATTGTATCTTTAACGTTCTTTGTAAACGATATATATATCTTTCTTTGTTAACCGGTAAAAGATTTACAGAACCTTCGAAGGAAGTAGCTAAAGCCTTAATCAGAAAGTGTGAATCGTAACCAGATAGGTTGTGAAAAACTATGGGAATAGTATGTGAGTTTTTATAATTCAACTTGCAACCCTGATGCGCAGCATCTCGATACTTGCCTGTAAAGTGACAATGATCACGATGCTCGACATCTTGCAATGTGAATGGTTTCTCCCAGATGTGACAGATCTTTGCGGAATAAAATTGTTGCGTCTGTTCAAGACTTGGCGGTATCATAGGCACGATACGTTTATGATAAAATTCTAAAGATCGTGCTAATTCCTGAAATTCATCCATGAACCACTCGACACAATTATTTCCACGATTAATTTTGAATTTGGACAAAGACTCGTCAAAGGCGCACTGTAGATAATATGCGATACTGTGTGGAACATGCTTTTGGTGCGGTATCGTGCTTGTCGCTTCAGGTGCATTGACAACTGGTTCCAACATACATTCGATATCAGCATAAATGACGAACAGTACACTTTCCTGATACTTGTAATTTTTAAACTTTAACAATTTTTCCTCATCATTTGGCAAAATCACTCTACACTTATTTATATTCGCGCAATCGAGTTTATATTTTTCGAAAGAGTTTTCAGTTTGAAAATGACACAAGCATCTATCGCATAGTCTAGTATGACCGTGATGTTTTGAAATTTGAGAACTTAGCAGTCGAGATAAATTTCGGATCGAAGGAAAATGGTAAATTGCACTTTTTGAAAAAAAATCCCATATCCGAATCATCATCATCGTCATCACTATCCACGTCGATTTCACCTTCCATCATCAGAAGATGAATTGGAGATTTATTTGATATTTGTTGACTTAAATGAAGTGGTACTATCTCACTGCCACTATCACGTTCTATACCGTAAACGTTAATTACTAAATCATTCATCGCTTCGAATTTTGGAATGTCCTTTAAGGCAATGGGAAAATTTATACCTTTGTACTTTAGCACTGAGCTGAAATGTGGATATGAACTGATCCTGTCTACATGATCTTTTGCCGGATGAAGAGCTGCGGTAACGGACCAGAGAAAACAATACGGATCGTTATTTCTAATGTTCACCACTGCTTTTTTACTTCGCACGTTCTTAGGCAATTCGATGAATGTTGACAGACCACCATGTATCGGTATATATCTGTTGATGTTTACCGCCAAGTTTATTATTTCCAACAACGACCAGCCCGATTCTCTCTCTTGAAAGTCCTCGATTTTAGTCAATAACTTTTCCAGTACATTGACATTAAACCACTCACTGATCTCCGTGGATGGTAGAATAACTTCGTTTTTCCTATTAAAGAGCTTTAGTTCCTCAATAAGCTCACCGCCCTTCATAGTCTCGAATTTATAGGGCAAGAGGACGTTCACTTTCAAATTTCCATCTTTTCGGAGCGCATTTTTTAGTCTAACAGCAAACAGTTTTCTTGAATCTTCCAGAAAACGCTTCAAGTCCTTGTGTCGCAGATTTGCTATCACTCCCGTTCTTATTCTTCCTCTTCTTCTCTCCACTTCTTCTCTCTCTTGCCGTTCCTTCGCCTCTTTTTTAAAATTGCTGTTTAGATTTTTCATTCAACGATTTAAGTATTCCAATGGTTGTCACGATTTTGGTTTTTTCTCCGATCCTAAGCGTAACCTTCCTCAGAATTTTGTTTAGAAGTCGAATATTTTGAGTACCAAACTTCATTCACTTTCCAATTTCCGCAATCGATAATCCTTTCTTCAACAGTTTATATGCTCCTTCCATAATCTCGATCAACTTCTTACACTTTGCAGAATCCATTTTCCCTCCTTAAAAGCTTTTACAATAAGATTCGAACATCCGGCACTCCGAAGCCGTTGACCATCTCGCCGGAGGTGATGATCATATGTAGGACTTGACACGTTATTCACTAAGCCTAAACATTGGCACCCTATAAGGAGTGTGGTGAGATTGCAGCTCACTTGACATTTCACTACTGTTGGAGTGTGGAGTTCGAACAGAGTTCAACAAGGATATAAAATTTTAACGTAAGTTCACTTTATCTTGGATATTGCATGTGTATGCATAAGTGAAGTGTCAATCTAAAATGATGGAAAAATGTTAACGTTAAAAAAAAGTGATTATTAATTATAGAATGGAGTATGGACGAATGGGATTATATTTAGTCGGCGTTTTTACCAGACTCACTGTACGAAACAACAATGAGTATTGGTTTCTAAGATTGTCTGATGTGAATGGTATGTATGAGAAAACATTTTCATATCTCATTTCAAAAGTATTAGAAAAATAAATCTTATATTCTATATTTCAGCTTAATTGGAAAGCGAATCCATCACTATCACCTTAAAGATTGATGGATGGATGACACTTTAGTAGCGTCACATTTAAAATGATATTAGTATCCATAATATAAATTTTTATATAATGAATATATAAATTAGTATTCTTCAAATAATATTTCTATTTTTGCTAAGTTACCCAAATATAAGTGACCTGTTCCACCTCCTATAGTAAACCTTTTCTATATAAAATAACGTTACAGTTGTACTATACTATCATTCCACGAGCGATAATCAACGATAAAGGTACGTGCAAGGTAACCTCAAAAATGGGACAATCGCAAGGAGCAGAACGCGATCGGGCTATAAGAGATAGAGAGCAGTTTCGAAGAGATCGATATTATGAGTGGTTGCGTAGTTCGGATCTCCCTGACTCTGAAAGGCATCGTCGCGTCACGTTCGCGAACAATAATTCATTCGGAAACGCAGCGTGACATGGAAATCCTACTGGGTCGGATCAAGGAAACACTGCGAGAGATTCTTTAGGAAACTCATCCTCGAATGAACGCGTCAGCCTGAGAATTCAAGAGGAGGAGGAGGAGAGAATCAAGTGACTAGATAAAAATCATTGTTATTGGGAATGAAGGTGATGATGATGATTGAAAATATATACCGGTTCAAATGAATTTCTCCATTTTTATGTGATTCCTAGATTCTACCATACAATTATATGATTAAACGAACTTACCAAGTGAAGTTCTATCATAATTGTATGAAGCACGTCTTCCGAGATGATCAGCATGTAGTACCCCCACTCCCCACCGATGTCGCCACAAGTTTCAAAGCTATACAACGAAAAAAGGGGGCGTCCGATACTAGCGTCCCGCGTCCGTGCACGCCCGCTAAGCCTCATTCTTTCAAAGCTTTGCCGTAACAATTTTATCTGGGTATCAGGGTGAATATCCTGATGTAGGGTATATTATTAATATTATTGTTATTACTAATATTTTTTAAGGGTGGGGTTGATCATCTTGGAAGAGGCGCTTCATACAATTATGATAAAACTTCACTTGGTAAGTTCGTTTAATCATATAATTGTATTACGCGCCTCTTCCTCAAGATCAACATGTAGATGTTCAACGCTTGTTACGACAAAATAAAATAGTAAGATCAGATGTTAGCAAAACAATGTTACTTTACTTATCCAAACTTGTTATACAAGGTATTATATAAACATTATAGGAACATGGAACGTTTCTTACTGATCTAATATCGTATTAGCAAACAATTGTGCTGGATTAGATAATGGTAAATCATAAAAATTTGAAAAGGTCTGGGAACTCGTGGTCCAACCTGCCGTTCTCCTTATCGTGTCTAGATCAACACCTTTCCTTTTGGCTGCACAGATCGACGCGTGTCTTGTTGAGTGAGCGGAGAAGATATCTGTATCCAAACCGCTTCTGTCAAGCATTTCCTTTACCCATCGACTAAGTGTCTGCGCACCTACAGCTCTAAATGGTTTCTTAAAAGATATAAACAAGGTTTGCAGCGAACCTCGAAGGCTCGCAGTTTTTCTCATGTAACATTTTAACGCTGAAGCAGCGCAAAGTTTTGGGTTCACTGGGTACGAGGGCAAAACTAAAACGGGCTGAACTCTATTTTTACCAGACGTCTTAATGCGATCAGGAATTTTTATTTCTATCCCATTATTACTTCTCTGAATATTTTCTATTTTTATCGAAGGGAAAGTTTGCATCCTGTGACCCGTAATAAGAGCTAATAACGTTATGAGCTTTAACGACAAGTTTCGCAACGACAGTTCCTCGTTTTCAGGCCACGTGTTCACGTAGTCGAGCATTATTTTCGGGTCCCACGTGGAACTATACTTTGGTATCGATGGCCTTAATCTTGACATTGCTTTAAAAAATCTTTTCACTCTGAAATCCTGGGCAATATCTGGTCCGACCAGCAGCGAAATAGCGGACCTATACGTGTTTGCTGTGCCCTGAGATGCTCCAGACTCGAAAATCTCAGTCAGGAAACTTATTACGTTCGGAACAGAGGCTTCATAAGGGTTGATTTTCCTTCAGTGACAGAAAAACCACCATCTTTTCAGACCGATGTCGTATTGCTTCCATGACGACTCGCTTAATGAAGATAGCAGAATCTCAACCGATTTTTCTGGGACTTCCTTCATCGCGAAACCCTTCCGGACAAGACACCTGCCACCAGGGTAAGGCTGCACCAGAAGGCGTCCGTCTCCCTGTTAGAGGAAATTATCATACCAGAATTAGCGTTAAAGCGAATCGGATTTGATACTAGACGAGATTGAAATATTGGAAACCATGGCTGGGATGGCCAGTTTGGCACTACAACAATCCCTTCGGACCCTTCACCCCTTATTTTTGTAAGACTCGAAGAATGACTGAGAATGGTGGAAAAGCGTAAAAGAAATAGGGTTTCCATGATAGCGTAAATGCATCCACCGCAAAAGCTTTTGGATCTCTGTGCCAGGAAACGTAATTAACACACTTTGTATTCAATCGACTCGCAAACAAATCGATTTCTGGATTTCCAAACTTTCTTATTATCTCTTTGAATGCTTCAACTGCCAACTCGAATTCAGTATTAGAGTCTAATTTCAGCGATTCTTCATCAGCTACGCAGTTCATTTGTGAGGAAATATACGATGCAAAATCCCATAAATTTCGTGCTTCACACCATTTCCAGAGTTCTGTGGACAAACTATTCAGGTTTTCATATTGTACACCGCCCATTCTATTAACGTAAGAAATTGCGGTCGTATTATCAATACGAGTAAGATTCGTTTATCTCTCAAATGTTGAGCAAAACATTTTAACCCAAATAAAACTGCTGTTAACTCTAAGTGGTTTATAAGATTTTTCTTGTTCCGACCACTGACCTCGAGCTTTTTGCCTGTGTTTTTGCAATATGCGCCCCAACCTGAAAGTGAGGCGTCAGTAAAAATCTCTAAATCGAATGTCGAGCTTCTAATAGGGTTTGGAGATACTACGCCAACTGTCCTCCACCAATCCAACTCCTCTGCTACACCTATTGATATATTCATACGAGCCTCGTAGCTCTGGTTATTTTCCATAAGTGCTAAAAACTTTGCTTTTTCACACGCCTTAGTATACACCATTCCATACTTCACGGCTGGACAGTACGACACAATTTGCCCACGAATTTTGCAAAATCTCTTATTTTGTAACCCTGTCTTATATTGAATTTCTTGATTTCTTTTTTAAGCCTTAGTCTCTTGTCCCCCGGTAATTCCACTGTCATCCGATCCGCATCGTATACGAAGCCGAGAAAACGACACCTTTTGCTTGGTGTCATTTGACTCTTTTTTACACTAACGACGAAGCCTAAATTTTGGAGAATTGACCTTGATCTCGTAACATTGTTTGAGTACTCGTTATTCGAATCTCCGATCAATAAGATATCGTCAATATAAATGACCGAAACAAACCCTAGTTGACACAAATAAGCTACTACTGGCTTCAAAATTTTTGTAAACACGTATGGTGCAGTAGATAAGCCAAAGGGTAAACACGTAAATTCATATAGTTGATTGTCAAATTGAAATCTTAAGTATTTCCTATGAGTTTCGTGAATCGGAATTGTATAATATGCATCTTTAACATCTAAGGTTGCTAGAAAATCTCCTGATTTTATCAACCTGGCCACCGTCCGACCATCCTCGAGCTTAAAGTGAGTGGTTTCTACGAATTCATTTAACGCTCTTAGATTTAAAATAAATTTGATCGATCCATCCGGTTTCGGAACAAGAAAAATGCTCGAAATAAATTGCCCGTCACTCAGCTGACAAGGCTGAATTGCACCTTTTCCCATTAATTCACCTACCAATTTGGCAACTTTTTCTTTCTCATTAAGCGACCAATTACATTCATTAAGAACTGAATTTTGGTACACTTGACAGGAGAAAGGGATTTTATAACCCCTAAGCCAAGTCAAAATTTATGGGTCCGTCGTTATTTCCCTCCATTTATGCCGGAAATGACTCAACCTGCCGGCTATCTGACTTAACATACATGCTCATCTATCGCCTGCGCGTGAAGTCCTGCTCCTGTTTCCGATAGTGAGACTTCTGATTGGAGGTCTGCTGCGACGATTGGTATCGATGCGATGACTGTTTTTTCTGCGATGACTGGTAATGCTGCCTCTGCCCGCCCGACGTCGTTGGGTGGAACTTGTTCTGAGAGTGACAGGGCGGGAATTTCAAGTTTTCTGCCTGCCTCGGCTGCGGCGGTTTTGAGACGACTTTTAGGTCGTTAACAAACTTTTCCATCGTCTTGGCGGATTTCAATGCGTCCTCCAGATTTTTTCCGAACAGGAATTCCTCGCGGTTCGTTACATTCACCGTGTCCCTTAAGGGTGCGTTGATATTAGCAATAATCAAGCTTCGTCGAATCATGGATTCGTCGAGCTGCAAATCTGACAATAACTGTATCAAGTCGTAGAAATACTGAATGAAAGACAGCATCTCCGGTTTATCTTTTTCTTTCAGAGCAACAGCCGTCGCTTGCATTATCGTAGCTAGACACGTTGTAATTTTCTCCTGTTTCTTGCGTATGCGCTCGTCCCTCTTTATGACTAACATAAGTTCTGCACAGCCGCCTTAAATTCAGGGTTCAATTTAGGAGGATCGATGGATGTGCAATTGCTTGGCGGTGGATATTTTTTCATAAGCTCGTCTCTGCTCTCCGTCGACAATCCCTTCTTAATAATATCATCACAGCGAACGACGAGATCATTGTGCACTGGCGGGGCGAGAATTCTTTCCTCGCAGAGTCGCTTGCCAATAATATCCAGCACGTCCTGACTTAGCGCAACCTCTGGATTTGTTGTTTCTGTCTGAGCTGTCTGCGAAGTGTCAACTGCTGAAGCCTGACGATTGTCCACCTGTGTACGCGCAGTTATATCTTGCAGCGGTCGATCTCCTGTATCAACGACTGAAATGCTTTTATCTCTAGATCTTTCTTCTGTTTGATGCAACTGAGGACACTGGTCAAAGTTCGCATTTGTTGCACCTGAATGGCTGGAATCACCGTAACCTAGAAATCCAGATTATAAAAAATGTGTTTTATTGACAGGTTAGAGCCTGACCAAACACCAAAATCATTTGAATTCAAATGTTATATGTCGAATGGTTTAGTGCCCATAGATGTTATGAAATAACAACACTTGCAGGTTAGTGCCTGTAAGTGCGACATATACAGTTATTTACAGGTTAGTACCTGGGACAGCGACATAGTTTCTTCACTTGTAGGTTAGTGCCTATGAGTGTGCTCGAAAATCGTTTTCCAGGTTAGTGACTGTGGATGCAATCTTCGATTCCCACTTACAGGTTAGTGCCTGCGTCTGTGGTACGAAATCGTAATCTTTGAGGTTATATTCGCGAGCGTAACGCTCCGGGTAAATCGAACGTTCACATACTGCTGCTACACTACAGCATAAATAATGTAGGAACGGAGCGATCGCGGGTGTTATTGTCCGAGGTGTCCTCCCTGTCCCTTTCCCCTGCTTGGCGGCTCCGACGAGCAATGGGAGGCGAGAGTTAGTAGGGAACCGGCGCCTGTACGGGAAGTTTGGAAAAATAAATTGTGACTAACGTACTGACCGAACATCGTTGTTCTTATTACAACTTTCCCTGCATTCCCTACAATAATGAAGAAAAATCCTAGCATATTACTGCTTACGTTCGTTCGTTGAAATCAAAGAATCGCTCGAGTTACCGGAACGGCTTCTACGACGATGTTTCTTCTTCTTTTTTCTCTTCAATCTCTTATTCTGCTTCTTCAATTTTCTGATCCTCTTCTCGAGAATGTTCCTGTTGTTTTCTTCTTCCGATGATTCGGCTCTGTGTTTTTTACGATACATTTCGCGTTTGGAAAAACCGAACCTCTTCCAAGCTAAACGTGGCTCATCAGCACAAAGCGAAAGAATGAGGTTTCGCGGGCGTGCACGGACGCTGGACGCTAGTACGGAACGCCCCCTTTTTTCGTTGTATAGCTTTGAAACTTGTGGCGACATCGCTGGGGAGTGGGGGTACTACATGTTGATCTTGAGGAAGAGGCGCGTAATACAATTGTACTGGATAGTCGAACACCGGTGGTTTTGTTTCTATGTAACCGTTGTTATACCATGAATATTTTAAAAGATTTGTAAACCTTGGAGAAGAAAACTGATTGTGAGTAAGACATTGTAACTTAACAATACTGTCTCTCAAATGCAGATTGACGTCGTCATCATACAATATTATTATATCAGAAAAGTGTTTTATAAAATTTCTCTGTATCTTGGTTTTCGTCTGTTGCGCTGATAGATATGATAGTCTCCATAAGCTGGTAAAAATTTATTTTTAAATAAACAAAGTGCAAAATCAAGAGACTCGGTCAAATACGCAATTCTCAGTTGTTTCGCGTTAAATTCCAAGATCAAGAGACTCGGTCGAGTATTGCGCCAAGTACAGGCAACCGGCTGTACAGGGCACGACCCGCCGAGTCTCTTTACTCGAGTCAACTCTTGTACTTGTGCTTGCAATTAAATATCTTATGAACTGCTATGTATGAGAAAAAGTTATTGACACATTCATTATAGGAGTCGAGGGTTCCGAATTGATTGCCACCAAAGTCTAAGAGATCGGTGTACGAGATCATTTTATTTCAGTTCCGTGGTCGTCATCTACTTTTTGATACGACGGATGGCGCTGGAGATTCACCAATACACTACACAATCAAACACATTTTTAATGTCCGTTAACGTTCCGTTCACACTGAATTTTTAGATAATATAAGGCTGCCTTCACAACAGTATAAAATTATTAAGTCTTTAGCC
>JARQST010000483.1:64342-113834 GCA_030142225.1 Pachycephus smyrnensis | reverse complement strand
ATTTTTTATTATTATTATACCGGTAAACACGTACGATGGTATATCATTTATTTTCAACAGATACTTCGGCAACAATACTATATTGTGAGATACGACAAGTAAGATTTATATAAACTACTCGCGAGTATTCAAAATGGCGTACAATGGTTTGCAGAAAGGCAATATTGTACTCGTTAGATAATAAGTCCATTGAAATTGCACGGTTTTTATTACGCTGTGTTGTTGTTGTTATTATTATTTTGACTTTTTTCCATTAAAGTATTTTTCTGGTAAATTATCCAGGAATGCAAGTGGACGCATGCATGCATCGTTGCATATACTATATATATGTATGTATAGTTGAACAAGTACTGTATACTCCATACTTATGTTATTACACTACTTATTCATTTCATAAGCGGTTCACGCGCGCCAACCAGGCGCTTGTAATAACATGTTATTTGGGGTTGACAAATACAATTCGTGTCGCGTACAAATAAATAAATAAAAAAGCCCATTTGAAAACACTTTGTGCTCTCCCGCTCAATTCCGGCTATCTAACAGGCCCTCTCATTGGCTGCCCTGACTGGCATTCCCTTAGACAATATTATTTTATGGTCAGCGTCCAGCATCCGTAATGTCGAACCCTGGACCGTTTTTTTTTTCGTTTTTATTTAGAAAATTCTTAGGATTCATGGACCCCGGTAGCCAATGACCCCGATCTTTACGATCTTTGATATACCTTGAAGGGAAGCTCGTTTAAATTTCTTTTTTTCTTTTGAAGGGGTGGTAAAGAATTTTCTGCTCCCGAAATAGACGTACGGGGTGGAAAATAAAAAATTGACGTTTGGTCGGAAGACTCGGACAGCGGGATGACGTCTCGTGGACGTTTTAGGCAATGGGGTCATTTGTTATTTTTCTTTTTTGTCGATAATATCGGCAGGCTCCAATTAGGGAGGATTTTTGGATAATATTTTTGGTTTCTTTTTTGGGGTTACCTTCGGCGTCGACGTAATACGGGGAACGTTTCGATCCCGTGGACCATTAATCTCACCGCGTGGCTGCTGGTAAACGGTAAATTCGAAATGTTTTACGCTAGCAGGCTATCAAATTTAATCATAAATAAATTATCTTGATTTATTTGCCGTTACGTTTCTCTAGCTGCACGGCTAAAGCTACGCCTACTTTGCTCTGAGAAAATACTTCAAAATACTTCCTTGCACTTGGACACATTCGATACAACGCGTAGCGTTCGGATACGTTCGCTTGACAGTCTCAATAAGATTTACGGATGCAAACGTCCCTGGAACGTCCCTAGGATGTCCCGACGTTCCTCGGACACGTTGTAACGTATCAAAAACTATGGTTGGTTGAAAATAATTTTTTTCCAACACTTACCTAAACATTTTTTGTGTTTTTCCTCCACGTATACACCAGGTTCTACATTCTCTCTGAACATTGTCCAAGAATTTAGGTCTCGGGTTAAGACCAATCCTATCTGGAATCAATGAACTTTTAATTAAAAGTTGATGCCTTCGATTAGTCTAGTGGTTCTCAAACGCTCTCTCTTTCTTTTTACCTCCGTCTTTTCCTTCCCATAACCACGTGCGTGCACATACGTATCCACACGTGTTACCAACGTCAGCTTGTTTAGATCACGGCAGGCGCAGGTGCGTCGAATCGTTAGCGGTTGCTCGATACCAAAATATGACTGGTTATTACGAATCCACCTTACCTACTGTCTACAGTCAGAATTCCCAATGGGGTCCCATAAGGAGCAGCCGAGTTAATTAGCGTGAATCTTTCGAGCCTCCGGAAGATTGTAAATGAGCAAGGATCGGTGAGCAGTTGTTAAAGATTGTCATGACGCTCACGGTGGTCCTCGAAGTGGAAGAAATTAAGAATTCAAAAATGGCAGTTCCTATACGAACTGTATATAAATAAAAAATGCACAATTAAAAAAAAAAGTTCCTAACACCGATGAAACTTTGTTTACGTAATTTTTCGAAAATTCAACTTTATAATTTTTCCTTGAATAACCGTGCTTTTTGGACGTTTGTGAAATCCCCTTCCCTCCTTAAAAAAAATTTCATGCATACTTTCGTCGTAACTCTCGGAACCGTTTGCTGGTACTATAATTAGTTATTCGATTCGTTTGATGTGACACGACCACTTCGACGAGTACCTTATAAGATAGCCGCATTAATTTAGTGGAGAAATTACGAAAAGGTACGATCCATGGTTGGGAAATACCAATAGCAACGATTGCTGGATTGGGTAGATTGGTAGATTGGATACTAACTTATTCGACTATACTACGTCGACACGAAAATTAGAGAATCTAATATTCTCATAGTATATACCTGTATATGGTATATAGATATATTTTTATTTGAAAATACTTTAGCACACTTTTTAATACAGATTTTCATATCCTTAGTATTACGGAGATACGGTTACGTCCAGGATTCATGAACCTAAATGAGATTATCAAATCAGAGATCGGATCAGTGATCGGATTGATTATTAATCTCGGAAGCTTCGGGCGTCCAAACGACGAGATGCTAACGACAGGAATGTCAAACATCCACCTGTCCTTTACTGTATCTATGGAAATATTACTAATCATTAGGTATGCGGCTTTAGAAACTTTGGAAACACCATCCTTTTACCTGTTATCGTTGAGTATCGAGATGAAGTCCCTTTGGAGCATATTGATCATGACCTTTTGTCCCTTGATCCCGTGAGATCCTGACGATCGATTGATCATCTCGTAGATCGATATGGTACGGTTGAATATTTTTTACATTGATCGTATTTTTTTTCTCTCGAAAATCGATGAACCATTTTTTTTTGAGAATTTACCAAAAAATTTTTTCCAAGTCCCGTACCATGTGTGAATGAGATATAATTGTCGAGGAGGATGAAGCTGGGGAAAAGGGATGCTGTGTCTTTCTTTGGTCCACGTATTAATACTCTATCAGGAATGCACGGGTATTTGTGGGTCCAGAGAAGAATGCTGTTCACAGTTTTATACTTGAGCCAGGCCGACATAATGAGTGTGGGAAACGACTGTTGGCCGTACCGTTTGAATTGCTGACGACTTCTCAAGCTCGGAAGGCAGCCATCTTGCTTTGGGTATTGTTTGTGTTTCCTACTCTGATGTTTGTATGCACTTGGCTCCCTTACTAAATGTTCACCACCTTTAATCCGGTCTTCTCGAACTTCCAAATCGGACTTGACGAATTTTTCAAGTTCGATCTCCACTTTTAAGCATCGGATTGAACTCGTTACGTCATAATTAATTGTAAGATATATCATTTTATTTCAAGTTCATCGTGATACTTGATTAAGTCTTTAGATATTTTTTTTTAAGTTTCTTTTTTATAAGATATATACTTTTGATTAAGGAAAATGGTAATTTTTTTTTAATAAGTTGACGCCGACTCCAGGCATCGTCAGGAACTTTGAGGATCGCCTTGAGGACTCATTTGACTACTACAGTAAATCATACAGTGGGACTGACTTGGGACTTACTGGGACTACTGTTAGCGTTACCTGTATTCTATTGACGACCAAGCATTTTTAAGACGTATGACGCTGAAGAGGTCCTCAATCACGTTTCAGTCGAGAACTCAGCCGCACACGCGTTACCTCGTATCTTCTTCTTACTCCTCTTCCTCCTCCTCCTCTTCCTCTTCTTCTTTTATCGATCCCGAGGAGTATAAGCGTGACGCGTTACAGCGTGACACTTTTCACGCATCGTCATTTTTTCTAGACAGTAGAAATTCACCCGGTGGGGCCCCCACATTATTTTAGGCCGAAAAATCTTTGGATATTACATATACATATATATTACCTTCTCCAAAGGGAATCTCCCATAGATATTTTCGGGGTTTTTGGAAAAGATCCCTTTTACCGACTCCTGGACAATAAGCACGTTCCTGATATTATTATATTCGACATGCTTCACGGAAACGAAATGTACCCAGGGATCTTATTACGCTTTTACAACGTGGATTGGACGGGGCCCCGAACCCTTTGCAGTCTCAATGATGTACTAATTCGAGAGCAGTAAACTTTATGGCGGACTGGCATAGAGCTTGAATTATGTAAACTTATGTTGCCGCATGCCTTACATCCTTGGATATCCTATGGGAGACTGGGAGTGGCTACGGCTCTCACGGACTCTTCACACCTTCCGAACCGGCCATAGAGAGAGAGAGAGAGAGAGAGAAAGAGAGAGAAAGGGAGAGAATCCTAGCTCATACACATACCAGACCAAAAGCTCACGTACAT
The DNA here is from genome assembly GCA_030142225.1 of Pachycephus smyrnensis. Lineage (NCBI taxonomy): Eukaryota > Metazoa > Arthropoda > Insecta > Hymenoptera > Cephidae > Pachycephus > Pachycephus smyrnensis. Next base: position 109,556 of record JARQST010000483.1, on the reverse strand, counting down.
ACCCCGTGATCTTAAAATTTCTATGAGTTTCCACCTTTGGAAACTTTAATGGATGGATCCAGGAAGTGGATGAATAAGACTTTGGGGTGAATAATTGTTTACACAAAATGGCGGATGTCTTAGTGTCTCATGCCGTGATCTGTACAGTGTACTCAACGCGTCCAGTCATCCCCTCCTTTGAGATTTTACGCAACCGAATGATTTCACAGTTGTGACGTTCGCAGCTGGCTCGACCAACTGATTTGGTACCGATTGAACGTCTGGAGCTATTTAGCAATCAGGATCTTGAGTCTCAAGGGGTGGGGGGTAGTATGACACTTAAACTATATCCGGATTGAATTTTATTTTTCACGGATCTCACGAGATCCTCGTGAGTATCTTGCTCACGTCAATCGCGCGAGTACAAATAATTCGTTCTATTTCCAACGTGGCGGAACGCAAAAATACTCAAGAATGCGGCGCTACATGAAAACGTTTTCAGGGCTTTACACCTCCGTTCAATATTGAAATGATAATAAACGGACGAAATCTAATGAACTTCCTGCGTTTACGTGGATTGCAATATTTCGGTTTTCTTTTTTAATTTTACTACTCTCTTCTCGCGTAAAGTAATTTTGCGAAATTGTCGCAAAAACGCGTGAATATTCATTTTTGACGATGATTGACATTCTTTTTTTTTTCTTCTCTATTTAATCCACAAGCTTATTGTTATCGGCGGACAATCACGTTCGCTTTGCAATCTTTTATACGGTAGTCGGCACGCTGTATGAATAAAATATAAAATGGTTATTTATTATAGGATTTGCAAGCCCAGTAAACGCTATTTATACGTGTACGCATGGAATTCTATTAGCATTCTCGCAATGCATTAGAAATTTCTTTGAGTTCTACTGTCACCTCGCAAGACGTACGACTTTGCGCTTACCGCGGCTCTCACCTCACACGAAGCCCGAATACATAGGTTAGCAGTGAATTAAATGTATCTCGTGATCAGATGATAATCCCGTGTTCTAGATCATTGATAATCTGCGCATTGATCGCCCACTAGATATTAGTTACCCGCTTCTTGTATCATATACTAATTTGCATTATATATTTTGCAATACATGCGTCATTGTCAATTAATATCGTATAGATACGTATCTGTATCTTTATGGTCCATCATCCAATGATGATCAATACGAAATCTCGTACTGAACTTCTTCTTCTTCTCTCTCTCTCTCTCTCTCTGTTCGGTTTAAAATATTCCCATCCCACTCGCATATAAAAATAATGCCAGTACGACTCCATCCTCGCCATTAATGGGAAAAGTAAGCAGTGGATGTTAATGTTAGTAAGTTGGTAGGCAGATACGAGCAGTCGCGAACGTCATTCCTTCGAAACGTAAACGGGAACCTCGTGATTGTTGCCCTCATTTTTATCTCAGGATTCTACGCGAAGCAGATGAATCCGCCATCGTGTTATTATCCTGACTTGTGGTTGCCGTGAGTTACGTGTGGGACGTGTAGGTGGGTAGATACGTTTTTTGGGGGGATTGGGTAAGAGAATCGGTATGGGGATGATCGTTTATGATCTAGAAAAGATCGTTAGATGGGATTTTGATCTTCTTGCTCTTCTATTTTGAATGGATGCTGCGTCCTGTGGGATGTGGACCACTGGTGGGAAATTTTAAAGATTTTTCTCTGTCGTATCTCTTAGGGTGCAGGGTGGTCTTTCCTGGGTTTTTTCTTTATTTTTGTTTTTTAGGGATATAGCTGTTTTGGTGTATGGAATAAATCTTTGGGATAAACAGAAAAATACTGTTTGTCGTTAATTAGGAAATTAATATTATTCGGTACACTGGTTGTGGATATTATTTATTTGGATTTTCCATAGTTTTGTTGTTCCTGTGGAAAGTTTAGTATCGATCGGGTTGATTATTGATGATCGAAATATAATAAGGGGAAGGGGACGGGGCATCGAATAGAAATGTTCTATTGAGATTCGCGTCGTTCCCATTGAAATTGGCCATTTCAATTCTAAACAGAGAGCATTGCTTGTCTACTGTAGATTTATACGTGACACGTTACGTTGCATGAAAATTCCTGGCCGAACGCGTTAAGACTGTCCCGAACGGTAGTCTTGCCGTACTGATTCATTCAGTATTTCCGTAGAAGAGTCTCATAAAAATGTGGGGAAAAAAGAAAAAAAAAGAGATACAAATAGAGAAAGATAAATCGAAGTCTACTAAGAATTCACGTGGTTCTAGAAACCGATGAGAGAGAACCGCGACCCGTTTCAGTAGTAATCATATAGTAGAAGCATAGTAGTAGTAGTAGCTAGTGGTGTGGCTAGTAGCCATACTATAGTCAGTACAGGTACAAGTACGCAGAAACTTGTTATAGTACGTACTGCCACTAATAAATCAGAATCATTAGGCAATTGGCCGCGGACGTTGGGATTCCATAAGGATTTCTTATGGCGATGGGCGCGAGCGAGATTTATGCACCATAAAAATACGTATCATTCCATCCATAAGATCGCTCCTCTATACGTGTTTTTTAATATCTTTTTTCATCACACAAATTACACAGTTTACATGTCAAAGCTTCGCCGTAGGAAACGCAAAAAATTATTGTACAATCAAAAGAGGTTTTTTTTTTTTTCGGAAAATTCATGGGAATACTCAAAAGAAAACTAGAGCCGGAATGAATGTCTAATTCGTCTATTACACGTTTCTCGGTATCGCGATAAGCTCGCGATGACAATGGGTCGGCTGATCTTTATCTTAAAGACGAGGCGTAAATCTTTAAAGAAGAGTCCCTCCGCCGGTGGGGCCCAATTATAATGAGAGAAGATCTACATTAGCGGATGGTTCCTCTTCTTGTACACTGTCACCGCTTGGTAACGTGTTATTAAGTGGGCGTATACGTGGATCTGGACCTTCTATTATTATTTATTTCTTCATTCTTCATCTTCTTTTATATTCTATCTCATTCTCTCTTTTTATCCTTTCTTTATCCTTTGATCTTACGTACCATTCCTTTAATAGCGACATCGTTATACGACCAGAATACACGATGCCTGTTGATAACAACACTGTATATATTCGTAGATCTTATTAATTAGACACAGAGAATACATTGGGGTTGTCGGCCATTTTTTTTTTCAAGACGTTTTACCGATTTTCTTTTTTGGATAACTGATGCACTTTGGTTCAGTGCACTTTTGACTCTTGTTGACCAGGATGCATGGAGTGCAGTTTATTTTATTTGCCTTTCGAACCAATTCACATTCGAATCGATAGGTCAGATCGTGAGCTCGCGAAGGGTCACGGGATATTGATGGATGATTTCTAAACGAATTAACACGATAGAATCGCGAGTCATCTTCTCGATAGTGGCTATAATTATTATTGTTATTGTCGAACCGATCGCTCATAGAGACTTGGCTATGACACGATTAAACAAGGGAGTGAATGTTTTGCCAGTCAAGAGTAATGGATGATCTCGTCTGCTAGATAGGAATAAGACTTGTCATTTGGTATTGTAATGACCTGACATTCGAGGACACGAGGCATTATCAATGATTTTCAATGTACCGTTACATCAGGGTTTCTTTCAAGTGGTTTGAAGTAATTGAGCAATTTTTTTATTTATTTATTTTTTTCGTAAATATTTTTTTTTATTCGTCAGGAACAAGAGTGACGTAGGTAATATCTCTAGGGATTAATGTAATCTGGTGAATCTTTCATCCTAGAGAATTTCTCAGTTATTTCTAGGTCTTTGCCAGAGGGATGCGTGTAGACCTCGACGTGAAACCCAAAGGGACCAACGACACTGGCTGTAAACACGGAGATCAAGTCGAGTCCGCAATCGGTACGAGACAAAACAAAATTTTGCTTTGGTGGCGTCACTCATTCGTCGACGCCATGAGAGTCGTGATTATCGCGAGGTCATTTAGGTTTTTTCTTTTGGTTACGGTTTGATGATAGGTTAGGACTTGGGTTATTGGTCGTAACGAATATTTTTAATTGATTTGCGGGCAGGGTATTGATATTTTGAAAAATATTTGGCCTCTTCGGCATCTGCGGATTTGGTAGGGTGTCCAGAAACGGGTTCTCCACGTTCTCCGTCTTCTCCAGGAAGAAGAAGTGGTCGAGGATGAAAGAACGATGCATGCATAAGGCCCGATATAATCGATGTCGAATATCGCGGACAAATTCCAATTATCCGACGTGAGAAGTCGGGGCAGTCTCTCGACGCCGAGCGTCGTCCGAATCCGGGCGTCGCCCCCGGCGCCGTGAACTGTTTAATTTTAGGGCATTACGTGCACAAGGCGGCAGCCCGGCGAATACTTAAAGGGTTCCGCGGACGTTATTTGCCAAGATATTATCAGTCGAGAGAAAAAAAAAGTGGAGCCCCCTGAGGGTAACAAGGGGGGCGTGTCACTTCCACGAGAGAAGATCTCTAGAATCTTCTTGGGCCCTCGTGACTTCTTTTTCCCTTCGTTTCAGCCTCTCGCTCCTTTCACGTTGGGTCCTAACGAAATTTCCAAAAAAAATTACATGGGACCCCGCGAGCCCCCCGTTAGTTTACATAAAAAAAGTGGCAACGATCCTTGAAATGATTTTTTTCTATTTTCTTTCATACCTGATAATTTTATTCAATTTTTTTTTAAATTTATTTATTTATTTATCTCCAAGGGATTAATGTCCAAGCTGGACCAGTTTCAGCGTCCACGATAAATACTTCTCGTATTTGTATTTGGTCTTATCCCCATGTAGAATCTACGCACTTGCAATGGACAGTCGCCGTCTCGGTCGTTCTTAATTCATAGCTCGTTCGATCCCGGAGCGTTACATTGCTTCGAGCTCGGAGACTCGTAGCTCCCGGATCGTCGAGCGCATTAATTTACATTGCACGCAAGGCCCCGCCCCAGATCGAACGCCAATCGTCTATTGGCAATAATTAATAAAGTCCCCGCTATACGTACACGCTCGTTTACGCTTACTGTATCGATGCCATCGAAGAAAAATATTAATCTAATATAAAACACACGGTATATTATATCCTTGGACTGAGCAATAGATACGACGGAAATTGGAGGGGCATATTTTTTTTTATTACACTCATAGTCGGATCGCGCAGTAATAAATAAATATTTTTTTTCATTGACAAAAATAATGAAAGAAAAAAGAAAAACAAACAAAAAACAGTTGCTCAATCTCTGCCTTTTCCTGGTCACGTCTGACTCTAATATTTTATCGATATAACGTGCTTTTTTAGGGCGTATACTCCACGGCAACTACGTACGTATGTATATCGCATCTTAGAATATCCCATGGAAATTCGCGTAGGTATCGAAGTCCGGTCGCCAAACGATTTTACAAAATGTCGCTACATGCGTACTGATATCCGAGACCGGTAACGCGATTAGATGCATTATGTTCGACTTTCATCGGATACAACGGGTAGCCTGACAGCAGGTAGACAGTTAAAAAAATTCTATGGGACAGACAGGATCCACATGGACAGTATATGAACGTACAGAAGTTCACGTGGATACTCACCCACGCGATTCTTACAGTTCACTAGGAAGCGATACGATTAGATCGTCCTATGCACGTACGAGATATTTATTGGACGCTGATGGCTATAATCATTTTTATTATGTCACTGAATTCGTCATTGAGAAATCATTTTTCTGTCGTCGCAGCGACTTAAAGAAATAATTCGGAGCACTTTCAATAAAAAAAATAATAAAACGGGATCATTGATAAAAGAATGTTTTACCTGATAAGAAAAAATAAGGCTTCATCCTTGAACGCATTATTTCCTTGAATTTTATATATATATATACAGTGAGTGTGTGTTACCAGATTAGATTCTAATGTTTATTTATTGAAATTCGATAACGTTTGATCTGTACCGCTTATTGTGATAGTCACATATATATCTGTATATACGGGTGTTCATGACTTTATTTTGGAGTCATTCAGTCGTTGCTGTTATTACGACGTGACAGTACGACTTCACGGGATCATTGTCAATGATTGCTAATACGTAAAAGGGGGGTCCTCGTAAAGAAAGCAAAGGAAGATCATTGAATATCGTTTCCATCATGTATCATCAAAGAAGAAAAGATTGACGAAAGGATAAAAAGGAAATTCGACTCAACGTTCTATGAATCGCCAATGGATACGTCATTCTTTTGGTTGATATTTTTCTCACGACTTTCTTGGAATAATCGCTATACGTATAATCCTTTTTTAAGTATGACGAGGCGCTAACGAATCCCCATCATTCACCTTATCAATAGCGTTAATTGAGAAAGCAAATAGGAGCACGCTTGAAATTTGCATTTCTAAGGATCAAGATGCGTCCAGCTACTAGACTAATTTAAGTGTCAATATTTGATGACGAGTGTACGACATACTACCGGATATTAGAATGACAATGACGGTGTCACCATTGATGATTTATTCATTCGTTTATTCCTGGTCTTGCAACGTAGGACGATAGAAAAATGAAAAAGACCAAAAAAATTGACGAACGTACAAAATCAATATCTGAAATTTCATCGATGACGAAAGTGATCTATCGCTTACGTTGATAACTGCTTACGACTTGATTCTCCGCGTGTGATTACATGAAATTAATAGCACCTACGGTTATTTAAGGTACGCGTATCTTGCGTCCGGCGATTATCGTGTTGCCGGTAATACTCGTTGGATTTGTTTACAGCCCACTTGTCGGTACGTCACGCATGGGCCGCCATGTTGTCAGTTTCAATAAAGATGACGAGGATTAGGATTTGTCGTAATTTTCATAGCTAAGAGTGATTAGCGGTCTTTGGTCTTAGTTAATTACAAAGGATTAATTGTAACGAGAGGATCGAAGTTTCGTTTGACGATTTTGAAGAAAAAAAAAAGGTCGATCGATCATTATTTATTGGATCTATACTGTCCGTGTCAGGTGTACGTAACGATGCTCGGCTGGGATCTGCAGTGCCGCCATGATGAATTATTTTTTATGTTGATGGATAATGACTGTGTGCGTTTATATCGTGCCACCTGTCATTTACGACTTAAATTTGGGACACACGATATTACTGATAAGAATTAGATACTCGCGGGTAACCAAACTGCCACTGATAACTTCAACTCGATCCTCCTGGTCAACGTCAAGTTAAATATTGCGATCTGTCTAAATAAAACGATTCTTCAATTTAACGTGAAGAGATACGTTGCGTTTTATCTGCGATTATCAACGTTGACTCTACTGAAGAGATCGTGTTGAAGAGTTTGTAAAATTTTCTTTTTTTTTTTTCAATTGCTACCTGTTGTCTTTATAAACTTCCACGAGCCTTATCCGAGTCATTCGTGCGACTGGTTGATTTTTTTTCGTCTCGTAATCGTAAGATCGGTGACCGTGATCGATAGTCGATCAATAGATTTTTCTGTCTTCTCTTGAGTCGTAAAAAGAGAAAAAGGAGATAGAGAGAGGAGATCTTTCGACGCTTCTTTAACATCTTTATCTTCTTCGCTTGCAATTTCTTTGTCAAGAATTTCTGATTATCGATATACGTTTATATCCAGTATTGATTGATATTTCAGTGATAGGAATCGATACCGAGGGAACTTGAAGAGCGTCGAGTGTATCTTTAAGATCTCGCGAGAAATGGAAAAAGCATAAATCACGAAGATGAAGAAGATGGGGCAGGATGAAGAATTCTTGAATGGCGCTAGGAAAGTTTCACGTGATTTCAGAATCTGTTCTTATTGGTACCTATATCTATACGTATGCTGGACCTATTCCAGCAATGAGGATGCAAGTTCATAGGTGTTAAGTATATAGCTATATATACGAGCATGATATAAGTATATAGAAGATCCGACAATCGATGCCAAATTAACACGCGAAAGTCACGAATCACGATCACGCATCGTAGCAGCTAGTGGCTCTAATCTCTGAGAGAGAATGAGAGAGAGAGAGAGTGAGCCACCATCGTAGAACCGTGAGGAGAGCTTGGCTTCGGCTGGAATCGTAAAGCCGATATTACACGAGGGAACCTTTATCGGGTCCGACTTTTATTTGTACAGGGCATAAACTTTATTGGCTCTTTGCACAATGATCTGTACTATAAAACGCGAGGGATAATAATTTTGGACAATTTTTCTACCGGCTCGGAGATGCAAGATTAAATTTTCATAATGATATTTGCGAGTTAGAACAAAGAAATTTTGCTTATCATTATTTTCTCGTTGAGAAAATATTTTGTTTTTGTCATCTAGATACGCATGATATTTCAAGTGCAAAAACAGCTGATACACTTGAGCCACGGAGAATAGCTATGTCGATTATCAAACGTAGATTAATGATTTAGTATCAGTGAAGTTGTGATGTTCTTCCTATTAGTTTTGGTATTATCATACAAGCAATGTGTAGCTACTTGATTGAACGGTGAACGCTACTGATCGTCAAAGAAACACGTTGGAAGCCGATCCAACGATCGGTTAAGGAACTCGAGTCTAAGTTGATTGAGTACATCGGTAGCAGCAACAGCAGCAACAAGAGTAGCAAGTGTATAGCAGCAGCAACAGAGCGAGCAGGTGCGAAGAGCCCAAAGAGGTATCTAAAAAATTGTCTGGATTCAGCAAGGTAAAGAGGCAGCAACAGCGTCGCTGAAACAGGAGGAAAGAAAAAGAAGCTTGGCAAATGGCGCTCGAGTTCCAGGAGAAAGAAGAAGGTCCGTTGCGCGTGAATCCTTAGGTTGTTGGCTGGTGAGCATAATATCGTGAGCAGCCCCTTTGCTCCTGGCAGTTTACATCGAGCGTTCGCGATAGCTCAACCAACCTCATCCATATCTGTTACAATTCCAGAACTCGATCGGCACGGATCTGAGGATCGTTGATACAGAATTGGGAGACGATTTGAAGGATCAGGATTTTTGAGTGACGTATGGGAATAACGTTGTGGTGGGGGCGTGTTATGCAGGATTTAGGGTTCAGTGTGGTACCAGTTGCTGCAGCCAACTGGGCAGAGTGGCGGTCTGAGCTGCTCACTACTGCTCACTACTGCTCACTGCTCACTGGCTCAGACTGGCTCAGACACTGCCGGCTTCACTGGCTCCACTGGCTCCACTGGCTCACCGCAGTCTCAGTCTTCGGGTCTCTCGGTGTCTTGTATGGCCATGCGTCGCTCACTGCGCTCTGCACCATCTCAGGAACGCTCGAGACTCGTCATCGCATTCGGTGTGTCCTTACGTGGGAGTATCGTGGCACGTAGCCCGCCGGCCGAAGAAGAAGAAGAGGAAGTCGCTCCGGAGTGCGGACCAGAAGCTGAGCGTGAACGATCAGGGGTCAAAGGGTTCGCACTGCTGTTCACAGTTCGGAAGGTGAAGTCGTGCGGTGCGCACTGGGATCGAAGACTTTGGTTTTTCATTGATCGGGGAGCGGGTTGTGGTACGAGGGCAATTTTTGGGCTGGTTTATAGAAATTTTCAATTTTATTTTAGCCAATTTTTCGATACGGTTTTACGGGCTTTTTTCGAGACGGATAGACTTGTCCGGGCTTTTGGATTGTGCTGGGATTGTTGTGTGTGATTGATGTTGATTTTTTTAGTGCTTTTTTGGAAAGTCAAGAGGAGACGGAGGGGATTTCGTGTACTGCAAGGGATTTTGTCGGGATGTAGGGGGTAGTTTGTTTTTTTCGAAATGCTTTTTCTATTTGTGATTTGACGCGGGTTATTGTATCTTTTGGTTTTTCGTGTTTTATACGAATACTACTGTGCTCGGGATTGTTGAGAACCTTTTTTTTCTCATTTTTTGAGTGTGGCTCACGCTTTTTTTTAAGCATCGTACTACTTTATAATGGTGACGTAGAAACACTGTGCGACTACAGAGACTCGGTATTACGAGATAATATTTTAGGAAAGAAAAACCGTCAATTTTTAAAGTATCTACATTTTTTTACGAACCAACAGTGCTTATCCTACCACTGACGAAATTACCAAGCAATCAAATATTGAAAAGTGTCTTAAAACAAACTAACGAATCCAAACTAAAATCCACGTGTCATAGATTAATCCCATGGTGGTAGCCGACGCAAAGTATAATCCCATAACGCAAATTAAAGTCACGAAACAGAATCGTCCCGTCGTGACCGATCGCGAGTGTAACGTCGGTCTCTAATAAAACGTTTTACCTAAGAGCCGTTCGTTCGTGTTAAAAAAAAAACAGGTATCAACACCAACCCCTAAAAAAAATATTTCAAGCCAGCGAAGTGTGTTCTACTTAAAAAAAAATTGTCACACTAAAGTGAATCTTCAATACTGTCGTTAATAACAAAAAAAAAGTTTCTCAACTTCTGTGCCTTATTGTACTGTGAAACCAAAAACCCAAGGAGACACCCTATCGGCCATAACTCAATATTGTACAGTGACTTGTGAAAAGTTAACCGATCAGTGGTATCCAAGTGGATCCCGTGGAGCGTCAGGAATTTCGCCCTTCGGGTAAGTACCAACTACCACGAGTACACCAACTACCAACCTAACCAGCGAGCTAGAACGCAAGTAAAATAGCAGGATGGATTAAGGTCGATAAGCATGTAATATAAAAGAGCGTTCATATTGGCGGCATGAGTGGAATGAGCGTTAACTCGCGAGTAACTTTATACATAAATGCATAGCCAGTGCATAAAGAAAATCGCAGTAGATAGAAAGGAGCCTGAAGTAAGACTAGGACGAGGTGGATCCAACATACGGGAAGCGATAAATCGGCGATGATCCTGAGTACGTATAGACATGCGCGCATGAGTGGCGGCGTAAGGGATAAGGATGAAAGGAGGATGAAAAGTGTGGATGAAAAAGAAAAAAGAAAGAAAAGTATGAACGATGGTAAAAAAACCTGTAGGATCGTAAATTGCGATCTCATCGTTTCATTCAGGATACGCCCAGTTAACGCGGGGATTTAAAAGTGCGAGTACGCCCGTTTAATATTTTTCTTTTAATTTCTTTGAATTCCTTCTTTTTCCCTTTATTTTTCACGTCCTACGGATCCCAAGAGAAGTCTCCGATTTCTGACTTGATCGCGAGCAAATATGAAATCCTCCTCCTCTATTGGTTTCTCACCTTTATCGTTATACGATGGCTGCAATTTTGGCAGCTCGGTCCTCTTGGACCAATCTTCACGTATCCGACCACCTATTCGTATATACGTGTGCACTGCAGATTATCGGGCCATCCTTGATTGCATAGTGCCAGTTCTCGCGGCTGCGATTTATTACGGGAACCTGTCCTCCCGGATCGGATCGTGCATTATCCACGGCGTACCTCTTAACGGCCGATCGTTACTTTCCTTTAAATAAACAGTAAACGAGCCGCCGGTTTCGAATTTCCGTGCCGCGACCCATAGCGCAAAGGAGAGAAAAAGGAATAAAGAAATATTGTTCGGAGCCAATAACCATGCTCGAAAATGCGTTGGTAAAAAAAAAAAAAGAAAAAGAAAAAAAGTGGAGTCGGCTGGGATCGAACCACCTTTTTAACATTACGTCGACCTGGGTTAGGACGGCTTATACCTAAATGCTTCTACTGACTGGTCAGAGAGCAGTGGATGTCGTTGCACCTGAAACTGCATTTCAATTGCATCAGGAATTATCGTGAACCCGTCGCTATATAACCAATGCAAAGTCTTCTTCCCGTCTGCATGGAGATGACCTGCACTGGTTCTCCTATAAATAACCATTTCTACCAGTTACCAGAAAAGACGTAAACTGGACCAGACATTCGGGCTAACGTTCTTTAATAGAAAAAGATCTTTGAAGTGACGGGAACCGCGTAAACATATCAACAGTGACTTCTATATGCTCTTCTAGCCGATCCTGTATGTTTTATATATACGTAACCTAACATAATATTCCGTGCATTCGTTGCATCAAAAATGCACTATCTTTTTTCACAAAATTTGTTTCGACGAAACTTACCAGATTTCTGTGGATTTATTTTTGAGTTTCTTTCCGTTTAGCTTGTTTAGCACGGTACTATATATATGTTTCTTTTTTATATACGATACACTTCTTTCCTGATAGTAAAACAAGAAATAGGGTAGGTACACACTATTCGGTTTGCTCGTATATTTTTTCAACGTGCCACAAAAGTATACACTACCAACTGAGTGAGTCTCTTAGGTTCAATGAAGTGCATATCCGATATGCAATGTTCATGCACTTCCTGACCTCTGCAATGTCTAGACGTTTAGGATGGTTGAGCAGGATAATTTAAGGATATCCAAAAATGACGTATTTCCTAATAAAAAAGAAATGCACTTATTTACACAACCCAAATTCCGGTTCCGCACCTTTTCGCGTATCGCGAGTCACGAGGAAGATAAACGTTGATTTTTTTGTCTGTTTGACGATTTCAAAAATTTTGTATTTATCCGTCACGAGCGACTAACCTTTTTCCCAGGCATATCTTCGCCATGAGATCAACTCTCGTACTATCCCTTTGACTCGCGTCACGATGAATTTTGATAAATTTCAAAATCCGTTGCATTGTCTTTGTCAAGTTGCTCACGTACCATCTCTAATTTACTTGAAACCAGCGTATCCTTCCTAGAAGGTTACCTCGGTACAGCTGAGGTAACTTGATCCTTATCAAAGGATCCCTAGGACGATTTAGCCTCCAGCCTGGACCAAAATTACAAAACATCCAAGTACAAAATCGTCGTAACGAACAGATAAAAAACAAATTTAAAAAAAAACTTACAATCCACGTCAAATCGTTATTTTGACTCGAAGTGAAGGAGCAAAGAAAAAAAATGAAGTGGCATAATCGACCGTTTCGTTTTGATGACAGTAACCAGTCCATCTTCTATTACCGTGAAAGAAGTGTACGTCATTGTAGTGCCAATATTGACAGAAAAGAAAAAAAGAGAAAGAAAAGAGATAAGCAAGGAAAAAAGAGGAGCCACTCTCTACGCTCGCTACAGTCCAAAGAGTCATCATCCCGTCTTCATTCCGAATGAAATGCTGACATAAGTGTAAGATCATCACTGACTTAGAACAAATACCATATGGGTATTCCCATAGTCGAAAGTTGTCGCGAATAAGTATCTATTAATAGACATATGTGTACCGTTACATATTTACGTATGATGCGATTCGTCTGATAGCAATGGACACACACTATATATATATATCTTCACACACCTATAAACATATATGACCGACAAAGTAGACACGTACCGTACGTACGAGACATTCTTAGAATTTTCAATGGCTAATTGGTGTTTATCCAAGCGGCGTCATCTTCTGAATTCTTATAGATATATAAACACATGTTACAAGCAAGTAAAAGCGCATCGTGCGAAGTTTCATGAGAATTTGAAATTTCCACGAATCCCCTTAATTCGAACGAGCGACAAATACCTCCGAAACTCCGTTACTCCGTGTTACGCCGTGGTACTTCGTCGCTTCGTCGCTTCGTCGCTTCGTCACTTTGAAAACTTGCCACGGGCAAGTGGAAGTTTATTTTCCTGTAAACTAAGTGGAAGGTACGCGAAGAGCCAACCAGCGTACAATATCCAGGAACGATGCTTTTCATCGACCGTAGTCGAGTTTGTACGGCGTGTTTCAATCGCGAAGTGACTTAATTACTATGCTGACGCCAAAGGAGAATGCGGCTTGAGGTATGGCAAAGGCGATGGCGTATGTGTACAGGTTAGACGGTGCCCGTCGGCGCCATGGGAGTAATCGATGGTATTTTCATATGTCAGAATGCACATGCAAATGGCTGGTTATAGGTATCAGCTGGTTGGTATTTATTAACAAGATTAGATACACCGCTGTCCATCTGGATTAATTAGATAATTATTAACGGATTAATTGGTTGGGAGATAAATTCTTTTTTTTTTTCGACTCTCACTTTGTATTACGGTATTGTTGGGTGACTACTATCCTTCCCGTTATCAGGATGGATATTATGGGGTGGGGGGAGGAGAGGGGAGGGTCTGTGGCTTCCGTAAGGATCAGCCAAGATCTAATTCCGACCTGTCTAGCGTAGGAGTTGTTTAGGAAGGTCTGCACGCCTGAAAACATAGTAGTGGCTTCACGGCAGGGTGGGGGTAGCTGTGAATGAAACTAACCACACTCTCCTCACTGAATGGACCCGAAACGAGAGGAGTGTATTTCCGCTCGTGTTTACACGAATGGCGTTTAAAGATCTAGCAGGATTTGAAACGTAGCAGACGCATTCCCATCTCGCAGCATCCCTTTACTTTCTCTCGTCATACGGTGGTGGGAATGAGATGGGTGGTGTGGATAGGTCGAAAATTGTATCGCAGCGATAGAAAAAGTATGGTGATAAATTTGTAATTGAATGAAATAATTTTGAAAATTATTATCACAATGATTTGGACGGTGATGGAAAATTTTTGGAAATTTATCTTCGGACATTTTTCGAATTGCATCGTTGCGGGTGCATCCCACGATAATTTAAATGTTAAGAGTACAGTCGAGTCTGAAAGTATATATACTCGGTCGATGCTATTGAGATACCTGCTTGTGTTTGGTACAACCTTGCCGTGGCTCCGAGGCAAGCTTGAATTAATGTATTTTCTGACCGGTTGGGTCATAGGTCGTGGTACCTACCGACGTCTCTCGATTTATTTTCCTGTGTTCAACATAAGTGATTAGGCGCTGTGTGTGTTTATACGAGTTAAGATTACGTTACTTCCTTCGGCGCCCTTCGGCACCCTTCGGCACCCCTCGGCACTCTTCGTCTTGTTTAAAACACTAAATCGGGCTTCTGGATTGACGACGTCATTTGCGTATGCTGACTAACCTGTCACTCGTCACCGTTACTGATATATATATATGTTTTTCTTTTTGAATATAAAATAGAAAAAATATATATATACAAACGAAAAGGTGCACGCTCTCTCTTGTCCGATAAAACGCACGCGTGAAAATGTCTATAGGCGCCATTGGCTTCGGGTATACCTTATCTGGGGAATTCTCGATAAGAGAGCTAAGACGATAGTGTTTCTCGGTATATCGTCGTTTTGTTTTGCAACAAGAGTGTCGCTTGGCTATCGTGCGAAATTGCCATGTTACGATAAAGTATGCGGTGCCAACCATCTCTAAGTATAACCATCGCCGTGGAATATCGGATAGGATCGGTAGATATCGGCTATCGTCGGATGACTAGCTTTGGTCCATAAAATGGTGAGATTTTGCTATACGTGGGTGAACTTGGAATATTATCTAGGACTTAAAGGCTTCTTCTCCATTGCACTATATTTCAGTCTGTAATATTCTTCCCTTGCTTTTTTTTTTAAATAATCTTCGTTGCGGTTCATCGAAGATCGATCGACAGATCGATCGGAATTGACTCGAATAACCGGTGTTAATGTCGGAACAGATTAGTCGGTCGTATTATTATTACCTTTTTTTTGTTATTTTTGAAATCATATAAGAGTGGCGTCACGACTGATCTGACGTTTCGCGCGAAATTCCTTTCATTCGTCGCGGCTGCTTAAGATTCTTGACGCCTTAAACCGCGACGTCGCCCGTCGCCATTTTTAGAACGTAGAAATGAAATAAGTGAAAAGTGACATACACCAGTTTTTCTTTTTTCTATAGGGTATTTCAAAATGTATTAGATCACAATTTGATTTTTCGCTTATCACAATTTGATTTTTCATATAAAAATATAACGCCACGAAGATCATTAATACCTCATCCATCTGTTTACGCTGATAGGCATAACGGCGCGTTATCATTTTGGTACATATAGATGAAAATTTTATCACTTGTCACTTTCAAACGGACACAATTAATTGATCCATTCATTTTATCCTAATCAGACGTATCGCATAGGTAACAATATAAACATATTTATAATTAGAAATTTATCGCGCCGGTGCTATTGACAGGTCAAATAGCATCGTCAGTTACGATGCGAAGCGTTTCCGAAGTCTTTGCGCTGTCCCCGAAGAGACGTTTAAAAGACATCGAAGTAATTGGATAGAACCAGATCCAATTTATCTTTAAGAAAAAGCCGATTCACCAAGAATTCGTAAAAATTAACGGGACCCGCAGTATTCCATGTCAAAAATACCATCTCGAAAAATTCCAATACGAGAAACTCAATGAGATTCGAGCGAAACGATAATAATTAGTCTGGGACGTGAAGTTGGCTTAATTGAAGTTGCCATGTGGGTGTTCCACTTCCACGTGCGTTCTCGTGGCAAACGAGCCGTGACAAAAGATCCAAGCCACGCGCTTCCTAAGGGTATAACGAGAAGGAGGGAAGACGCGACGAGAAAAGAAAGGACAGAGATAAAAGAAAGAGAAGAAAAAGAGAGAAGAAAAGCATCACGACAGCCGACGGACATGAAGAATAAGAGAAACGCGCGAGATGAAACAAGAAGAAGTAAAAGGTGAAGAGCGCGCGTGTCGCGTTTCTCTGACTGTCACGCGTGACGACTGTCAACGCGTCACTGTAAAGGCGTAACGGTCAAATTACCATAATAAAGATTCGTTATTCGACAAATTCAATCCGTAATTACTGCAGATGAAAGTACTTCGAAATCATTGCATCAATCATCGGTACACAGGGGACACACAAACTTTTCACGCCGTTTCGATATCGCGAACGACGATGAAGATTTTTGCTGCGATGAATTGAGATGGAAGAAACAAAGAAAAAAATTTTTTTTATTATTGTCAAACATTCTTTTTATCATTCTGTACACCGTAAGCCGCACATGCTCTGGATTATCTTGCGGCACTTCGATCACGATTAACTTCAGACTCTTCGCTGAGCTGTGAAGTGGAGCGAAGTGAAGAGTCAGCAGGGCAGGTACATACGGTGCTCTTCTAATATAATAATCGTCAGGCGTTTACACGTCAGACAGTTAGTATATACAGGTTGGTCTAACGAGTAGCAGTCAACTTTAACTGTAGTAGTCGGCTTTTAATGGCGGACATACTATTCTGATAAATATATACACACACCCTGTGGACCAACGCGTCACGCATCTTTCTTGTGTACACTTTCTCTTGGATGCCTGACGAAAATCTACGCGCAAACACGAAGCCCCGCCACGACATTTTCGAAAGATGAAGAATCCTTGGAGAACGTGGTGGTGGTATTAAAGGTATCTTCACGTGGAACTGAAATTGTTTGGATATTTATTTTGTCTCTGTGTGTCGGCGGGTATTTCTCTTTCTTTGAGGAAAAAAAATTGTGATTGCCATTGCCAGAAAGGAGTATTCTTCTCTTGTTGCCTGGTACAATTGTCAGTATCTTGTTCTTTTTTTCTTCTTCAGTCCTTAAACGTACAGGAAGTAAGTGACGATTCATACGAAGTCCTGTCCAAAGACGTTGCTATAGGATTTCCCTTGTCTCTTTAATGTCCTTATGCTAACGTTAAAGGGACAATCTTAGTGAAACTTCTTTTGGTGAAGTATCCTTAAAGTTTTTCATGGCAGTATGGCTACCTGTATTTATATGACTGTCACGTGTAGTGAATATTAATCTCTTGGTACTGTTTGTGTGGTCCTTGGAAATGGAAATTTTATTTCTGTGAATTTTTTTTATTTAGTCACTTTTTTGTTTTTGGTTTTATACATTATCGTGAGAAAGTACGGTACTGTCAAAGTTTAATCGTCACCGAGTGCGACCCGGGGATCTATAAATAATTGAAAAGTGCAAAATATCCTGAATTAATATCGTCCAGTCGTAATAACGAATAATGGCGTACCGCGCGATGCAGAAGACATAGAGTAACGAATCTCGAAAGGCCAAGCACGTAGGCGTGACTTATGGCCGTTGGATCTCACGGGTGCGATACCACCATTATCATAATTTAATGCGTTTAATTGGGAATAACGAGGGAGCCGTCCAACTTCACTTTCCACATTTAAACCCAATGCATTTGCGTATCGTCGTACACGCATACCCATATAAATAACCCTAACCCTATTGGCTACAATCACTGATTGCTCGTACAATTGAAAACTGTGCCTAATATCAAAGCTGAACCAATAATGTTGGTCACTAAGTTTGGGTTGCAGATAATAATTTTAAAAAAAATGTGCACGCTATTAAAATTGATAACATTACAAGTATCTGTTCTACCACTTTGGGTGACACTTCAAAAACTGGTTAAGTGTATCAAAAAAAAATGGCGGAAAGGTGGAAAGTAAAAGTCGTTTTAGACTCGGTCCGAAAGCTCTTGTCAAAAGTAACCAAAACGAATTCGGACTCATCTTATTGGTCACCTAAGTATCAGCTTGGTTGCTAAAGTGATTATTATAAAGACGTTCATCTTCGGTTTACGAGGCTCACACGTTGCCCTTATACGGTTCAGAGAGATTCTTTGAGCAACGCATGTGCTTCTGGCCTCATACTTCATTTTGTACGGTCACTTACTCACTTACTCGTTCGTGCTCTTGTTATTGCTCAAATGCTCAACCGACTTGTTTGAGCTATCCCGACGTTACTTTATATTGCCGTTCCCATACATTGTGGATCTTGTGGGATTCTATTGGTAGAAGTTAATGCGCGTGAAAAGTAATCTTGTAATTAATCATTGTCGCTAATCACCATAAATATCAGGTTAAGGATTAGACCAGGTGAAAATGATTTGTTTCACCTGTGACAGCGTGGAAATTGACTTTAATGTTTTAAGGTATACGTATGCTAAGATCATCGCTGTAATACTTATTATTGTTACTGATGGTGTTGTCATTATTGTTGGTAAATAACACTTACAGGTCATTTCTGATTTAATCTTGTTTGGATTTTTATTTGGTGACCAATTGATAAATTTACTGTGTCAGATCATCATATTTTTTTTTTGATAAACGTAGTATAAGTATAAGACTGTTAGGTACCATATGGAAATTGATGATATTAATCACAGTCATCTAATAGCATTCCTGTTAAATGCATGTAAGCAGGATCCCATAGGGGATCCAAGATTATTCCTCATGGTATATAATGTCTGATATCGTGAAGCAATTAATGCTTCATCGCTATCAGATTACCGAACACAAATTTTCTGCTGGGGTAATCCCCCCCTCTATGAACCATCCCGTATAAGTCTTTTCTCATGGTTCCATATACACCATAGACAGTAATTAGGTATATATTCCTAACGTTTCCCATAACCCATTCCCTAATGTGAATCGTAGCAAGCCCATGATAATCCACTGTGAATTATTTCACGTGTAATCCTTGATACCAGAAACGTTCACGATCCTAGATCTTGATCGTGTCAAGTTATTTGTGTGGGGTCCCCATGGAACCCCTAAAGGGTGGTCTCTGTCCGTGAGAACGATATCGGGTACTAAGTTCAAACCTGATCAAAGGTACTTCTTCTTCGTAGGTTGTCGTCCTGTCTGAATTCTTGAATATTCGAAAATCATTGCTGTTGTTTTTCTTTTTCTTGCAACCCCTTTCTCTACTTTGGGTCTTGAGGCCCAACAACTATTGGACCACCTACGAGGCTCAGCCATCGGTCGATTAGCATTCTGCAATAAGTCACAGCTTGACGTATCTTCGGGCTAGGTGAGTTCGTGTATTATCGGTTCAAGTTCGATTAACACCCTTGGGTCATTTCGATCGTGTTCAAAAGAATAATGGCGTCGTGGAAAGAGTCCGCCATCTGCACCGCAGGCCACCGTTGTATCGAGTGCGATTAAATCTGTCCGGATTGGCCGCGCGTGCCTGTTTACGATGCATTTATATTTTTGTCAGTGTATTGGTATAATTTTATGGGAGAAAAATTTCTTCTTCGGACAGGGACAATTCTGTTGGGACGTAAATTTTGTGTCTGTTATGCAATAAATGTCCTCATGCAATTCCGTGACCGCACCTTCAAGCAGCACGGCACCGTCTTTTGTTGCGGTAATTTGGTGCATTGCTTAATGACCTGAGAAATACGAGCTAAACGATAATGAATGGTTTATTTAACCGAATTAGGAGCGAATTAACGAGACACGCAGAGCGGATCGTTCATGTTGCCGGAAGTGACGCCCAGCTCGTAAAGCACTCTCGTTGGCTCTTTTCGAAATTTCTTTTTATTTCTGACCACGCCCATTTTTAAATTCAAATAAGTACGTTGGTAATTCACTTTCCTGTCCCTAGATATAATTACGCGTTGCGTAACGGTCCTGCATGGGAAAATCATGGTGTTGCTGCATAGGTATAGAGGACATTTTTAATTGTTTATTTTCTTCTTTTTATTGAAATATATTGATATGCGATTTGAAAATTGATCGATTAGACGTTTAATTGGATGAATTATCGTCTCTGGATCAATTATGTGTAACACGGGAGCGATCGTGTTTCGTACACGTTCCGAATACCCATGTCAGCCTACCGGTCTTATGGCTGTCTCCACTTTATTATCATAATGTCGATTTTCATTAGGATACGCATCGTTAAAGCTATTAAACTATATCAGCTAGTGGGTCCCCTTTGTCCGTGGACATATTAAAAGCGTATGGGACGAATTAACCCTTTGAGAAGATCCGACGGATGCTAGAACGTAATACGATACAATTTATCGGCATGAGCAGAAATTAATTATTAAAAAAAAAAATTGAAATTAATGCACCGTATACATTTTTTTTTAATTTTTGAAAATTCTAAAAAACCGTTAATCAACAGTTCATGTATTCTTAACAGACATAGCGGATATTTTACATTGTCAAATAAATTCAATAGCTAACGGCGCACTGAGAAAATACAATGCCACCGTTTGGACGTGCCGAAAATTGTTTTTTTTTCATCTTTTCAAAATAATAAATCCGTTTCTGACCGAAAGCAACGGAAATTGTAAAGAATCATGAAAACGGTAGAAACGACACTGTAATTTATTTGATATTTGATACGGTAGCTTTACTTGGCAAATCTTCCGTCTACCGTGAAAAATCTTGAAAAATTTTACTTCTCGGCAAAATAAATCTTTTTTGAAAATCTGCCCCGTCGGCGTGCGAAGTCGAACGTGCCTTCAGGTATTCACTATAGCTCATTCTCTCGCTAGCTCACTCACTCGCCCGATGGCTCACAGTATCGCGGTCTCACTCGCTCCTTCGAGGAAAGGGAATTTTTCTTTTTTCCTTTTCTTCGGTCTTGTTGAGTCCTTCGAGGACCGCCCAGCATGGTGCACCATAACTGACCATGGTAGTCTGGTCGTCTGGTCGTGTGCCACCCTTAGGGCCTTAATACACTTTGAACGACTCTGTTACAAGGGTGCACTGACCACCAAAAATTAGCCAAACTATCCCCTACGTGTCCTACCGAGGGGTACCTTTCTCCCACCATGGCTACCACCATTTTACCACTACCACTGGCACTGGTCGTCGCTTCAATGGTGGTAGACTAGCAGGAAAGAGCAGCAAGTACAGAACCACCACCAACCACTCCAACTTTTTCTCTGGAAACCAGTTAACTTTTGCTTTCGGGAAAAGTGGTATCGCTCTAGAATAAAATCAAAATCAGTTCAGTGATCTTTTTTTTTATCATTATTTATAAAAATAGCCTCACGCGTAGATAACAGTGTCAGTCACTTTTTGAGATACCGCGTGAACGTTTATTTCGTAAAAGTCTCTCGATACTCGCGAACAAAATTTTGGATTTCGTGAATTTCTGTAAACAGTGTGACCAACGAAAAGAATAAAAAAATCGTGACATTTTTGGAAATCAAACGTCTTGGGAGTTTTGTGACAAACGTTGGAGCGACGGGAATTCGTGATTTTCGTTCAACCAGTTCACGAGGCGATGATCGGTGAGTGATAAAAAAAATTTTGATTTTTTTGGGGGGAATTGTGGTTCCTGGGATTCTCGTAGTTCGTTGCATTTATCTTTTGCTCGCATCAATGAAGACTGACGTGTGTCTTTAATTTGTCACGTGATACGAATAACGCCGAAAGTACGTCGATTTGTTACGTCGAAGAAGGTCAATGAAATATGACGTTTAATAAATGACGGGCTGACAGTCTCGACTGCCAAATATCAATAGCACGACTGTCATCAGCCACTTGACTCCGAGGCTCTTGTTTAATATACAAAGCCTCACAGTGAGTATTAGCATGCACATCCTGCAGTCAGAAATGCATAAATACATCGTTGCGCTTACCTACGCGTTTCACGTTAAGCGTATTTCTGTCTTAAGTATCCCGTGTAGCAGCAGCCTGATACAATTGACGAATCCATTCATGGTGAATTCAGAATGAACTGCTTGTCATTATTATTCATACTCTTTAAGTACAACTTATTTTTGGAATAATCATACTAGGTAGTAGGCCCAAACATCATGCGCCATGAGTCCGTTAGTCCTTTTTTTTGAAATTTTATATCTCTCGTACACGTTGGTATAAAGAAAAATTTGTTTTCTGCCCGAAAAAAAATACTCTATCTGCGATTTCCTTTGTCGCGCTTTGGGGATGCGACAGAAAGCCGGTTTCGCAAGACTCTTACCTAACGTATCAGGTCCAGCTGCTATTGGCGGTATTGTAATAGCCGTAGGATGCAAATTTTATTGTCCTTGATTCCAGGACACCTCGACGTCCATATGTGCCAGTAGCTAATCGTTAATCATGTTGGATTGTTTTTAACTTTTGTTTTTTAAAATTTTTTTTATTTTGGTTTCTTGTCATTCTGGTCCGCTCTTTTTTTTACTTGAGGATACCTACGCGAATCTGCATGTGCGCACGCGTGGCAATGCAAGGATGTTTCATGCGCGAACGAAGGAGACAAGGAAAAAGGCAAAAAGATCGTTAAGATCGCTATAAATATAAAGAGAGGATCTTTTTGTGCTTTTTACAGGTAGTTTCGCGCATGCGCAGTAGAAATGGAATGATAAAATATCGAGAGTGCGTTTCGTTCTGCCTGAGTTTACACGCCTATTGCCATTAATGGCGTCTCGTGTATTCCCAAGTGAAATGACCCTGCATTACTCAGTGACTCGTTAGTAACGAGAATGATCAATTTTTTTAAAAGATACATTCTTTTTTGATCTTTTTCACTCAATACGAAAACTTCTCGCGTGGAATTCAATCTCTCTTTTAAATACTGCGTTTTGCATATTTTAGTCATTGACCAATATTTAATCGTCCCATGGACATCTCGTGGACATTCCATGGACATGGTATGCTATGCCTATTAGAATGATTCATTAATCACTTAATTCCTGCAGTATATACGTATATACGTGAATTTAGTCAAAAATTACTCTATTTCAATATCGATTACCAATCGATACTTTAATCAAATTGATTTCATTATAATTATTAAATCCGACTGTTGACATTGTGTTTCTTAATTTTCTGTTTCTTTCGAGATACAAAGTGACAGCAATCCCTGTCACATTCCACGGACTGTAAACTCCTGCGTGATTTTAATTCCCCCCCTCCCCCCCGCCCCCTTCATACAGAACGTGTTAACAAATCTTTGGTCTTTGTCATGTTAATCCTCCTTATTGCCATGCAAATGAACCGTATCCTCCTGTCTCGTATATTTTGAAAATAAGAGCCGGTATACTAAACTGTCCTACGGACTTCACCTCATGATTTTGAATATCATTTTCTGATTGATTTGCCCAAAGGATTAGTGTATTCTCATTAGAGAGCAATTAGACGCGTCACCATTGAAATGCATTGTCAGCTGCGCTTTGCACGTTGCCATTGCACCTGGAAGCTACGAATCAGCAGCGTCAGAGTCTGCAGTATCGAATTCGCGATTGCAACCGTCTACGTCGACTAAACATTGAACCCGATATTTATGACGTTGTCGATGGCCCCAGGCACGTTTCTACGAATCGAACCGGTAGACCCATATCGATCGTTAGTCACTATCGGTTTGCAGCTGAGAAAGAAAAAACAGGAGTAAAAAACAAAAGAAATAGTTGCACCGAATTTGTTTGTAAGGACAAGTTGCATCGGTACGTTTGGTGCATTTAAAATATATGGATGACCCATCGGAAGATTAATGCATCTCCCAGCTGGACTTTGGTTTTGCTTTATTATTTTCGGTTGACCGTTTCTGTTTCCGGTGGCTGTGTTAAGGTGGGACGGGGATCGAACACTCAAGGGTTGAATTATTAGACCGGTCCTTGATTACTAATTGAACAAATCAATTGTTTCATCGGTATCGAGCCATTAGTCGCGGTCCTGAAACCTTTTAGGCGGCTTAATGGTGTCAGGACCTTGTTTACGAGGTTCGGTTAGATAAGGGATGTCTCAAGGTGGTTGCTATACCTCGTACCTACACCCTTAGTCATTCTACAGTGAGATAGGACCGTCATAGAGAGTGAGAGGGAGAAGACGAGATACTCTCACACTACTCGTGTATCCCCATTTTCGAGGGCAAGTGCGATTTGGATTGTCGTAATCTGAAAATAAATTGTCGCCTTCATAGAGACTCTCCACTTAACGGCCAATTATCTTACTTATTTATGGGGAAAAGAGAAGGGAGGAATTGCCGTCCCTGTCGCTCTACAAATTCCGACAATTTAGATAATCTCGTGGAAGAATTTTATCCGAACTCCTTGAACTCTTCAGGCTGCACGCATCCGTACTAAGGGTCTTATGAGATTGTACAGTTTTCATGATGGTATCGTACGATGCGTTTGGTACATCACGTAATTATTAGCCTTGCATCATTTTTAGTTGAGTTCAAGTGACTGATGGAATTTTGAGTAAATTCGAAATTGATTATTCAAAACTGTATTTTATGCATTTTGTAAAATCTTCTGGTTCTCTATTCAAAATCGAACGGCAAGGATCGAACTGATTGAACCTATTTGGCTGGAAGAGGATCCTGTGGGATCAGGGCGGTTTCCCAATGTCCTTAGAAAGAGGAACTCGGCAAACAGTACGCATTAGTACAATTATCGAGTCGGGCTCTCTAGGAGGTAACCTGTGGGAAACTTTGGTCCAGACGGTTTAGTCGCACTAGGTGGCAGTCCGTTCCGATGTCCCGCCGGTTTATACAATCAATTATAGGCCTAATGTACTCCCCCGCATATAGTCGATTCGACACTTCAACTTACTGACTGGATGCCTTGTTCTATAGGTGCAAACTATTTCATTCCACCATCTTGGTTTATCCGTCTCTCTTTCTCTTTTCTAACTATATACTCTTTCGATATGGACCCTTTTTCAAATCCTCTCAAGGGATTCCTTGTTCCTGCGGTTTGCGCTGCTAACTAGCCTGTTACCGTTTCTAATCAAATAACGAAAAGCTTAGACTGTCCCATTGGCAGAGTCATTCTAACTTTTAAAAATTTCTAATAATTGCTTTTTAGTCACATGAATGCTGGTTCTTGTTCGGTCCTCGACCCGTGATAACATTTAGCAAATAACCAAAGTGCCATAATTGCTTCAAGATGGTTTTACACAATAATTCCAATGCATAACAGTCTGACAAATTCTCACTTCCATCACGGATGTACAATTACAACCTTTATAGTCACCTTTGAAAGAGACGCTTGTTACTTTTGGAGCAATAATTATTGGCAACGCCCACTTCTTTCCTTGTGACCATATTTAGTATCGATCACTAATTATATTTTAGTACCAATTATCATGGATTACCATTTCTAATGTACCAATGGACTGGAACATTATCGGGTTTGGTTCTTTAACCCGAATGAAGAGTCTGTATTCTCAGTAACCAATAACAAAAACCCAATTTAGGCTCAACCAAACCCAACCCAAATTTGGATTACGTGACTAAAACCTAGATCCATATTGAATATTTTTCCAAATTCATGTACATTCTCAGTCACTACCTAACCTAGTTTTTCCGGTACGCAAATTATGGTTGTAAATTCTCTGAGAACCATCGCGACTCTTATCAAATGTCCCGTAAATGTACATTGATAGGTCGCCACTTGAAAGCGGCAGTGGAGAACCAGAAGTTCCTCCATTTGGTGACTGAGTTTTAACGAGTGCGCTGTTATCGAACGGTGATGTCTGCTACGTATGCATATTTTATATACCGTTTGGAGAGTGTCGCTGCACATATGTGCATATAGGTATAAGGGACCGATACCAACCAGATGGCTATCTGAGTTACAGCTCGAGACAGCTCGCATGCTGCTGGAACGAGTAGTCAGGTAATTTGCTACTCTGTCAAGCATCTGGTATCGGGTATACGATCTACTGTTAGGTACGAGATCATTTTTTACCTCTTTTGCCACATTTCTGCTATTAGGTTTTTTTACCTCTGGTAGACGAAAAAAAAGAAGTATTGTTATTGGTCTTAAAAATAATGTTTGGACACTTCTCCGGCATTTTTTTGAGCTTTTGGGTAACTTCGTACTGGGACCAAGATTAGGGTAAGAGCGACAAGGACAGAAAAAGGAAAATGTATTGGGTTGTGGGTCCAATGTATCTTTTTGGCAGGATAAACTATTTCCGCTCGGTTGGCAGCCCTCGAGGCGTATCGCAGTTGCTACAGTGGCAAGTTACACCCTCGTAAGAGGAGAGACTCTCGTGCTCATAAATCTTCTCTGTAAAGAGAAATAGGAGAAGAAGACGAAGAAGAAGAAGAAGAAGAAAAGGACTTTCCAAGCATGCTGGGAGTTGATTACAAAATCTTGTTACAATCTAGAGGGATAACCGGCCATGTCAATTCTTTCGGTAGCACGCAAATAGGTTTGGCTCGACTGACATTGAATGGCATTCCCACTATGTTAACCCTTTACCATTTTCCTTTCCCCTATCACCCTTCTACTTTTTTTCACCCTTCTCCTTTTTAAAACTGAAAAACCAACAGAAACATCTCTCAAACCACGTTGTGTGACATTTGCCGACATCCACCTTAAAGTACGAGCTGTTTATAAAGTCATTTCACTCTGTCTACCAGCCATAATTCACCGGTGAAATATATTCGGGTAGTTGCATGGAATTCTTAGATAATAAATACGTCTCGGAGAAATTGGGTTAGAAATTTTGAAGTTGTTCTAAACGCGTCGATTTTCAACATCCTCTTCAACTTCAATAAGTTTATATATATATATATACACACATAGGTACGGTGGATGGACGCGATAGTCTTTAATATACGTTTAAATCCAACGTTTAAAATGTCTTCACTGATCGATGAAATTTATCGCTGTTGTTATTTGAGTGAAGTGTGAAGCCTCCCTTTGGGAAGTCTCGAGGATCCCTGCTAATTGGGTAACTTTAACGTATCCCTGTTGCTATCGTAGCACGGTGAGCAATGCAGCAACATACCTGCCCCATTAGAACACTTCAGTCTCAACAACTTCACCGATTCAGTCGATCGACACTGTGAAGTGGCATCGTGAGAAATGCCCTTTGACCCCCCCGCGCATATACGTGTCTCCATATATTGTTTCGTTATTGGTTTGATGTCTTCAGTAAGAGCAATAGGTAGACGCGAGTCCATGCGTACGTGGCTTCACATGAAAAAAAAACGGTAGTCGTCTCTTCATGAAGTTGTAGATGGTAAAGTTATTGGGTTCTCAGTTGCTGTGGAATATGGCAGAGTAAATGTCAGAAGTCGTAGAAGGATCTTCGAAACATCTCACTCGAGATTGTATGGGCTGAAGTCGGCACGAGATGAACGGGCTTCACTTTCTTTTTTCTTCTTCTTTTCTCCCTCGCGCTTCAACTTCAATGTTTACGTCTTTCTCCTTCTCTCTCTCTCTCTCGCTCGTATCCCATAGCGGGTTGTTCCTCTATGCATATTTTTCTCGTACGTTGTTTTGTCTCTTCCTTACGCTCCTTCCACTTCCTCGCCCCTCCTCCACTTCATCCTATACCTTCACTTGATCCGTCTGTTTGTCGGCTGTCCGATGGGATGATCCTTAACGCGTGTTTTGACGCGATTAGTGGCTCGGATTGTGAACAACGGTCGCCATTGTTCCTTTGACCACTTGGCTTCGGTGATCGCGTGTGAATCCTTTTAGCGGTCCTGGACCAAAGAACTTCAACTCGATACCCTCTGCGCGTGTTAGGCTTCCTTTCGTGTAATCTCGTGGATATGGATTTTTTTTTAGCTGGAATCAAAAAAAGGAAGAAAGAACTGTTATTTCTGATGACGGTTTACTATGACGAGATACTAAGGTTCTTGTGTGTCATTCGCGAATCATTTCGTTGGTCACTGTTTAGCTTTTGAAGTACGTGCAGAATTTTAATTGGTCACTTATTATGCGGTTCTTGGTATTGCTGGTAATTGTAATGAGTATACAGTGGGAGGTTGCTGATATTTTGTCTAGCGGTGACTTTGCGTAAACCAACTGTGAAGCGATGTTACGTCATTTGGTACAGTTCCAGCTATGGTGTCTCTTGTTATACGTGCAACGTGGATACGTTGCGTGGGATTGACTTTATTGCTTGGCTTAGCTTAAAATCTTGAACGTGAGAGGTATGAGATGACCAAGTGGTACTTGGGATGCTGTCAGGGACTGAGACACCGCGATAATTGAGACGCGATTTCCTAACGATAATCCGACAGGTAAATTACTCCAGATATTAAACCCTTGTCCACCATGAAGGACCAACTTTGTTCCAAGTCTTAAACCGTTAAAATGTTAAATCGATACGACTTATTCACGTGGTCAGAAGACGTGGAGGATTATGTTTGATAAAAAAAATTCGATCAATTGTTTTTTTTTTATTTGGTACCTGAAAAATATCGGAGTTTGTAAACCGTTTTTTAGTCTCGCTAAGCAGAGATATTTTTTTGTTGATGTACAATTTCAAACCTTTTTCATTTTCTTTTTTTTTTAATCTACAATTACCTGGACAACTCCGGCGCTATAAAGTGGATATTAACTACTTGAAGGTTCAGAGTGGACTGACAAATGCCACCCAGCATCCGACTGTAGGACATCGATATATTAAGAAATCTTGATCTTGTTTCTCCATAAATTACGGCGCACGGCTGGACTTTAGTTGCGCGATCGATCTTTCATGGGGTCTCGCGCGTCCCTACGCGTATCTGGCTTAGGTCCAGAAATGTTTCTGCCCACGACTGTCCAGTTCAGGGTTCGCTAAGAGGAAGAAGAAGAAGAAGAAAAAGAAAAAGAGAAGTAAAAAGTTGCCGGAGATGAGGTGCACGGGGTGTCTGAGAAGAAATGCATAATATACGGCATTTTAAAACCAGTTGTTAGAAATTTTAGTGGGAACATAGCGTGCCGCTTCTCTTACTCTGCCGCCTGACTGAAGCGGGCTACAGTTGCCACACCAGTTTTGGTCAATAATTAAATACAACTGTCTCATTTCATCCACTCTGTGATACCTATAAGAGAGAATATATTTTTTTTCCATCTTATTAACGTGAAAAGTGAATTTGGGAATTTTTTTTACTTTCCCAGTACACAGTGTCGCATTACTAACGAGCTTCTTTTGGCGAGAGGCGTGAAGAGAAATGAGAAATTTGTGAAGTGACGAAGCGCCGAAGTTTCTTGATCGCGACTTGTTTTTTCTTCCTCTTCGTCTTTCCCTTCTCTTTCTTTTCTTTTCACTCAACGCGTTTCCAAAGCTGGAAAATTCCTCGAAGAGTTACATTCCAGAACCAGCGCAACGAGCCGCCGCACTTGCCGAGCAGTTTGTATCTAACAATGTCTGGCTTGTCAGATCGTTACTCACTGTGAGGACAATTACGCGAGTTCCAAAAAGTCAATGAATTCGAGCAATTTTAGGGGGGGAGGTCGATAAATTTTGAAATTTATTTTTTTTAATCCTATCTTTTCTCTTGGCACGTAGCAAAAACGCCGACGCCTCGAGGATCTCTACCGGAGGCGCCGTGCGATGCATCACGTGGTGTAACAAAAAAATGATTCAAAAAAGAGCATCGAGTCACGCGACTATAAATTCACGAAGTTATATTACAGTTGCGCTAGGATAAGTCGCATGTGCAAAAGAGACGCGTCGCGGCGTCAGCACCCGGCGCCAACTGGCAAACGCCATAATCCTCGGTCTTCAGCGATCTTTTATTTCGCAAAGTTTGATGACAATTCGCAAACTTGTTCCGTCCAATGTGAATCTCGTATGCTGCTGTTCCTTTTTTTTTCTTTTTTTATCTTGTCCAAGTGATGCGTGAAATCCACTTTGGAATCGGCTCGTAAAATACAACAATTTAAGTCCGGCAAATTGCCCGGGCTGCGCTTAATTTCGAAAGTGACAGGGTAGGCTTAGTGCCATATTCACTGACACTGCCACTATCTTTACTGACAGTACCGACTGCTTTCTTGGCAGACTAGTAGAGTGACAGGCTGTATTTTCCGTAAGAGAAATAGCACGCGCGATGCGGCAGTATTAGTTGCTGCACTAAAAGCATTCAAGTACAGGAAGAACTCGTACGGTAGTACTTTTTCAAAAGTGGTACTTTACTCGTTTCTGGAGTGAGTCTTTAGAAAGTTGGGTCGAGGTATATTTGGGGTAAAAAAAAATAAAATCTACCTTCCCTGAAGCCGTGATATATTACAGTTCGTGACTTGTAAATTATCCGACGTGGTTTTACGATTTTTTGCTACGGACTTACGGCTTTAGTGCTTCTGGCCCAGCTCCAATTCAAGGACTTGGCAGAAAAATTCACTTGATTTGCAATAATTGCTTTAGCTTCATTCGCAGTTTTTGAAGCTACCCACTGATTGGTCACTGATTGTTGCGAATGACTTTATAGCTTTGTCCTAAGTCGATTGGCTCGTTAGGCCAATGATAAGTCCCAAGAAAAATTTGCCAGATTCAAGAAGGACTCTACAAAAATTGCCTGATGAGAGAGGAGAGAGGTTGCTTTGCAAAAAAAGAAAAAGGGACGTGAAATTGAGGAGAGCGACGTCTCTAATCCTAATAGATTAGCTTAGGTCCCTCATGAATTTTACGACTGTGCCGAATTATTAGGGGCATAACCAGGGAGCCACGACCAGTAACCAGAGACCAGCACGAACCCAAAGCAGCAAGGGATTACACCTGTATCGCCTGAAGCCGACATTTGCGAATGTTTCTCAGAAGCCAATAGAAGTTCACCACTGCCAAATTGCCTTCTGATACTAGGTAGCCGCTTAAACGATCTACCGTAGACTACGTTGTCAACGATTCTCATTTAGAAAACCCTCCCCCCAAAAGAAAGACCGTCAATAGAGACAGAGTCGGTAAAACTCTTTGAAGTCATTCCCAACCAATGATCAATTATCCAACCGGTACCAATTGGGTAGGCCACGTCTTTTTTGAGTCTATTGTCAAATATTGTTTGGGAAATAAAAAACACGATCACGTTCAGAAATCTCAATATGACCAAAGACGAAGTGCAGACACATTGACAATTTTCTTGACTATTCTTAGACCTACTACAGAGTACTGGGTACCTGGTATACGATATACGAGTCTAACAATATGGACCAAGGACCTCCCAAAAAAATCCCTAAGGACTCTTGACCCAGGAACTCTGTTCCACGTGTAATATGGTGCAGCTAAATGTGTCAGCTCTGCGGGGTATCACTGGGGTAGAACGCGCACCCTGTACTAGTTTCCTTTTACCCTCAGCTACCAGGGTCACTGTTTTGACTACTATATACGGTTTGCTCTGCATCGAAAAAAATGTCTGGCATTAAGGTAAAACAGACAGTAACCAAAGCCACACGTCAGCGACCACATTCTGTCCAAATACTTGAGACCATCAAAGAGCCTCGAAACCCAGAGGCGCCATGGTGAAAAAAAAGGAAGAAGGAAAGGACCAAAATTTCGGTCAGTTTCGAAAACAAGGTTTAATGGATCACTTGGAAAATTGTAAGACAATTTTGGATTATTCATTTCTCACTGATAATCCATCGATCCAAGGATTAAGGACTTCATTTTTATTTGCATCAGACTCGTATTAATCTCAGCATTGCGTCTCGTCTCATCCCCTCCAAGAAGATGATCCTAGATGAACTCGTAAAGATCACAAAGCCTTTGTCGCCGACGACGTGTCACTTGAATTCTATGAGTGAAAATACGCCCGGTCATTCTGCTTAATCCGAGAAGGAATAACCAGAGCCCACAACCTCCTCGACCATAATGGTCGAAGGGATAAAACCGTTCCTAAAGACAAACCTTAAAATAGGTACCGACCTGAGACTGTCGTAGGTACCACGTCTCTATATATTATACCTACCATAAAAAGAAGACAATCTGAATCCCGATGATCTAAAATTCCTATACAATTCGACTTGGTCACGACTTTTACTTCATTCAACGTTCATTCCTCAGGTACATACCTAATTTACAAAATTATCCCTATTCAGGACCTCAAAGGTATTTACACTCATTCTCAGATAAATCTCAAGACTTGAGTCTAAATTACTGAATACCACAAACGTTCCTGACCTGTAGCAACGTCGAGACAAGACTCACGTGACTTCAGTCAGATTTCTCAATTACCAAGGAAACAGTGCCAGCTGTATGTCATACGAGAGACGAACGTCTCGCAGAGTAGGTCCATTTGGATGGTGCGATCTCGTTGTAACACATGTAAGTCCTTCCTGCTAAGATTTGCTCTACGTTTCTTGTGAGTCGCATCGATGATCCTCTAGGAACTGAAGAGAGTAGAAGATCGAGAGTGTATAAGAGCTTAGAAAAAAATGGCTTCCGGGGCGATAACTTTACTTGCTTCGTGCTGTACGCGCATGAATCAAAGTGAAAATACGACATTAACGCTTGATAAATATGGATTAAATTGAGCCAGTCTGAAACTTTCGACTGGTTGCCATAAGCCGACGAGGAATCGCAATGGCGGGTACCGTTTATATATATATACACACGCATATGGTATCGTCCTCATACGTATATATCTATATGCATACGTATATGGTTTCAATATGCGCGGCTGAACTCTTGACCTATTGCTCATTTTTTTTTTCTTGGACTAGTCCTCAGTGAATTTATAATCCATAAATCTACATATAATCCCAACACTTTGTCTCTCACGACTAATTCCTCTAGTACGTAAAGCAGCCGCGCTTGATCCGTAATAAAATTTTTATTAATCCTTAATAACTGCCGCTTGTATCCACAATCGCCGAAAGTAAATGCTTCCACGATTATTTATGTTCAGTGTGGTAACCGCGTAATACGAAAGTACACGCGATAGCGTATATTCACAAGACCTAGCTTCACATACGGGACATAGCTCGCACCTTCGGCAGGAATTTCGCTAACCGTATTCGCAAATATTCCAACCGTCAACTTTGTACGTTTTATCGCGTGGAACGTGCGCTTTTAATGGCGCCAGAAATACCATCACCAACTTCATAACAGTTTTTACCTATTTTTCGAAATTCTTCATTCAACCCCCAAGGAAACTTCGCGAACTAAATCTAACTTCAGCTAATTCTTCTTGTTATAATTCAAAAATAAATATATCTCGTCATTTTTTTTATTTATAACAATCCTTCGATCACTGCCAACTGGTTTTACACTTCCGACAGAAATTTCTGCTAACTAGGTATGCAAATCCATATGTAACGACTGTTACACGCCAATCGTCCATAAGCGGCCGTTTAATCGCGCCAGAAACGCGGAACGGTCACACGTGAACTCCATTGCCGTTGCTTTATAACCAGGAACCGATTGCTAATAGGTGACCGCGGCTTCTTGATGCACTTTTACTCAACTGCAACGACTAATCGGCCACTTCCGATCTCCAAGTACCAGTCGGTGCACTTTTCAAAACGTTTTAACACACAGCCAGACTCCGTGTAAAAGATGCAAATTTCACGCTCACAGTACGTTCGCACATGGACGCAAACGTAACGCGTAATTGATCGATCAATAAATTTGTTTTAGGTATTACCAACAGTGGAGAATGCATGTAAGCACTTATTGTAGTACAATAACGAAACGTTAACTGCATCTACTACAGCTTCAGGTACTTTAACAGTAGATTGGTGCTGCCGATAAGGGAATAATAGTAAAAAAATTTTTTACAAGTTTTATCAATATTTATGGTAATTGCCAATTGCGCGAATGCTCTAAGTGCTTTACTGAAAATGTCCGCCATTCGTATTTGTTCTTTGAGTTGGCTATTTATTTTCTTATCTGTTTGTATGCATGTTGGTACTACTGGAGGGACTTGTCACTTGCCAGGATAACAAATGGATTTATAAGCGGGCGGTTAGTTCAAAGGGGATCAGTCCTTCCTCTTGTGGCGTTGACGTAGCACGTATGACGTATGTGAAATCTTGTTGGTTCTAACCAGTCAGGACTTATGATTATTTCTAGGGATAAGATCCTTGGTAAGGACTCGTAGATATCGATATATTGTTCGATATATCGAAGATGAGTCAGTGATCTTGTTCGTTGGATTTTTCGTGTTGGTATCTTGGTTGATTAGAAATATTACACTGAGCAATTGTACGGTGGTATATTTAGAAAAAAAAATTGGTTTGGACTTATTGTGAAGAGTGGAACTGTTTTTTTTTTTCGTTAAATAAAAAAAGAATTACGCCAGGTTCACGCAGGCCTATTTACTTTGGTCGTAACTTTGAATATCTTTGCCTTGGAGTCTATCGACTGGATTGGAGAGTATAAAGTTTCTATTGGATGACAGTTATTTATTTTCAATTAGCTTGTCTCTCTGTAGGTTTTTCAAAAAAAGCGCGACACGTGTCTAATCGTCTGACTCGTTACTCACACAGTTTTATCGACGGGTCTGGTGCGAACGCGACTTTCGATAGTCGGTTAATTTGTGGAGACTGTCTATGAAAAAAAGAAAATAGAATGACATTTTTTATTTAAGGATCATTGGAATTTTTACTGCTACCTATCTGTAGACGTCAATATCGTAATTCTCCTGATGACTGTGGTATCGAATATTTGAGATTAAACAGTAATTAAAAGCGTGACTAGTTATCGCGGCGGTAGCGTAATAAACGTGAAGATAGTAGAATAAAAAAAAATCGAAAATACCCAAGAAAAATGCTGTAGCGTATTTTCGGGCATTTTTAGGTAATAGCAAGGCAAAGTCAAGAAACAGCCGTTAAACGCGAAAGTGTAACGCTCAGTGAGTCTCTCTTTTTTCAAAAAAACCCCGTTGCTCTTATTTTCCTGTATATATTTTTTTTACTCTCACTCGTCCTCGGACAACCTATAGATACACGTGTTCTCGTTATAACCACGTACGTGGGTCTGAAGTGGAGGAAAGGAAGAAACGAAGAAAAAAAGAGAGGGACAAGTGAAAAAGAAACCAAGAAAATAGTCTAGGCCACCCTGCGTATTTGGATCATAAAATAAGTGGAGGACTTTTTATTCGAGATTTCTTTTTTTTCTCTCTTCTTTCTCTTAGTTACCGCCGAGTGATTTATAGGTGTGAACGCGGTTGGTCGCGATCATATAAGCACATAAGCGCCACATTTCTCCTAGGGAGTCAAGGGTTAACACATGGCTCGAAAAAGCAGCCCCTGTGTAAAAGGGCTGCTTGATCTTGTCCCTTGTAAAGACTCAAGACAAACTAGGACATGGTTTTAGTAATGGGTAACATCGTGCAATCTCAATTCCACATAAGAAATATTTATCAGACGTGCACTGGTTGAGATAAAAAATGGTAAGATATTATCTGAAGATAAAAATCTTTGAAATAGTTTAGGAGGTGGGGGAGGTGGGGGGAAGAGGCGTCGGGACGTCAGATAAAAAAATGTTCGACTAATCTCAGGATGAGATTTACTTGATGCTTCATAAAGAAAGAAAAAGATTTCGTATAATATCTTCGGGCAGAGTTCAGTAAAATCGTGACTTTATGTCCTAGTCATCTAGAATGGTTACACCGTGGAATTGAAGTTCCCCTAGACGAGCTAGGGAATTTCGGTCCGATGTTAGATTGCACGTTATTAGAGCCCAAGCGTATGATATTACGTATCTGAGAAAAAAGAAGTATCAATTATTAAAGCTACGTTTAACGTTATTATCTCAAAGAGAATAAAGACAGTTAAAATATTTTGTTTCCTCGGCTGTGGCAGCATTGCTACGGAGGCTGCGATTAATCGAGAAACCTGTGTAAACATTTCCGAAAATTATTGGAATTTGATTCGAAGTGGGCCCACACAACGACACTTACAAACCTTAAATCCAAAGCGTACACGTACACGCCGCCATTCCGCTCCCACAGGTTGGTAACACTTACCATACATTTTCATAAATTAAACTCGCGTTCTCGTTCCGAGGACCTATAAATACTCTTAACGAACCTTGTAGTGGTCCGCTGTCGAGGGCCAGGATGGGCTGGAGGTTTCGTTAATTCGGTTTCGAACTCCTTGAATTTTGGGTTAAGTCTCCCGACCTCGAGAAAGAGAGACAGAGACATAAAACCAAAAAAAATCCCATGAACAACTGAAAATCCCAAATTCCCACAATACGAGGTAATGAAAAATGTTAATTAATTTTAAAAAAAATTCAATATTTTTTGGCAAATCATTATTAACGTCCCATAACCGAAAACCCGGTTCTCATAGCGACCTTGACGCCCACAAATGCTTGTCAACTGTCAGAACTGTCAGTTTTGCAGTTGGGTCGGTGCTTTTATAAAATGGTTCCTCTTTTTGCCTCCAGGCTTCGGGAGGGGGGGGATGCTATCCCTTATTCCTTATTCTTTTATAAGTTCCTACGCCTGTCCCGCCTTCGTCTCACCCAATCGGCCCTTTTTGTATTCATCTTCGCTTACTCCGCCATTCCACTACTGGACTCTCAGCTTCCACCAATCATACCCGTAAATGCACGCACGCAGCCTGCTCGCATACTGGACCGTTAATGCACCGTGTGACAATGTTATGAACGCCTTCGTTTAACGTGCATTCAGCCTCTTGCTACTCACGTTCAACAGACTGGCAGTCCGATCTAATGGCGGCTGCCAAGTTCTTCTTACTGCGTCGGTTTAAAGATCAAGTGACACTCTTCGTTAACTGGACCTACGGAATTCTGATTACCACTCGTATATGATCACGGCGGAGATAAATTCCTGATGAAAAATCATGATATTTAGATAAATGCTGGTGGGTCACGTGATACGAGATTTAATTGTTTATCTTGTTTTTCACAGTCATCCTGAACATTTGCATAGAGCGAAACACGAAGGACAGTGGAACTTGATTGTTTTATCAATTAAATCTGTATGGGTGATCGATCATTACCGATCACGCAGATCCAGACTCTAGATGAGAAAAGATGACTTTTGGTACGTTCATTTTTCAATAGTGCGTTTTTATCAGGTATTATTATTCTTTAATTCAATTGTTCTTTAATCGAGTCTAAATTCATGGATAAATTTATTGAAGTCATTTTTACTCTATTATCCTATGTAGAACGCATCCACGCTTACTACTATGTAATACTAGCTTTAGTCAGCCAATCAGATTTATAGCCGTTAGACAGAGCGGACGCTAACTGGATATACATTTAGTATGCACTTCTCGACTATCTTCTTCTCCGCCTTCATTTTTGTTCACTGTATCCCAACCGCGGTACCAGAAGGAACTGTAAACTCCAAATGAGCCTGAGCCTGATCTCGTCAATGGCTATGAAATCACCTCCTATCTAGAAACGGACGGTAATGCTGGATTTGATGTTTCACGTTTCATTAGCGCTCTAAGTCCCCGTCCTTCTCCGTTGCAGGATTCATGTTTCTTGTGCAACGACCGGACACTCGTATAGATTGGATACGAAGGTAGTAATAGTGAAATGATAGAATTTCAAGGAATCCATGTAAATTAAGAGATTACAAGTAAATTCCAAGAAATTTCATTTCTCTCGTATCACGTGGCCATTAGTATTCGGGAGTAATAGGCGTATGCGCGAAATTCATAAATGGAGCAATAGTCACGTGACGAAGTGAATACCCGAAAAAAAAAGTTGTAATATATATAAAATAGTTTCTCTCAATGCAAATACGCGCGGCCGACTCTCTTATCTTAAGAACTATTTACACGGTCCGTTTGCTTTCTAAGGGTTCTAAAATCCACATAATTACTGTGAGAATCGGTGAGCCGCTCTTGGACTCGCTAGCGCCATCACTCGTAACGGATGGGATTGGAATCTGAGTTTTTCGCCGCGAGAGACAATCTGTTTGCTTAGGGAAAGGGATGGCTGGCTCTTTTGTTTCTGTATCCAGTCGTGGCTTTGCTTTAGGCGGGTTATTTAAACCTGGCAAACTGTTACTCGAGTATAGTAGTAGTATACGGTTGTATAGTAGTTTAGTAGTCTAGTATGTATAGCTACTACAGTAAGCTTGTAGGTAGGCTGTTAGGCTGTTAGGTTGGTACCTACTGAATTTATTCTTTTCGTTTTCTTTTTTTCTATTATCCTATCCTTACTCTCTCTCTACCCTTTTCCTTCGATGGAACCAAGATAAAATGAAAGTCGAAGAACCATTCCGTAAACTGGATAATTATTTTCCCATTGATTTAGACTTAAGAGACATTAAGGATCTCTGAAATAAATTTCATTAGATCAACCTTTCGTATTCAAACTATTTAAATTGTCTGATAATCCAATTACTGTGCTCTAATCGTATCAACACTTTAAACCCCAAAAACATTTCTAACCCCTAATCAATTTTGCAACTAGAATATCAGATTTGCATAATACCAAACTTTACTTTAATAGACACGTACCAAAAAAAAAAACAAGTACACAGTTTCCACTATAAAATCTTCATGGTTTCCTCTCTTGATTATCCATAACTTTAACCCAATAAGCATAACACTCAACACAAATCCGTCCCTTAAGCTCTAAAGTGTTATTCAAGCTTTATTAAAATGTCAGAAATAACACTCAACACGGGGACGGTAAATTCGCTCATTTGAAATTGCATGTAAAATGGCGCCCACGTTCAGTACGTATCTGTATACCTCTACCAATATCTGCATACTGCGCATACCTACAGTAAACACAGTAGACACACGGGGTACCAAGGGTGAAACATGGAAACATGAAACAGCGATCAAGACTCGAGACGTTAGACAGAATAAAATAATTCTCTGGCGTAACCGGCGAGCAATGGACCCTCGCAGAAGCTGTCCCAGGCGCCGGTTCTGTAGTTAAATATTTTTTTTTTTATAACAGTACAACGTAGCAACAACTATATTTATTGTAGAATGCTCGCTCCTACCTTGAGGTATATTTGATTTACACGTAATGGCCGTTTTCACGAGAGAAATCATATAATGTAGACGTTCGATTCCCCGTGGTACGTACACTTCATATATCCACATATCAGTGTGCTGTACATAGTTGTATCCATTCTATGATTTATCACCATTACCCATTACCCAGTGACACTCTACGTATTCGACCAACGCAGTTCGCAAGGCTCATAAATAATAATATTATACATTTATAATTATAATATGAGTGATACTTAATAGTTTTTTTTTTAATACAACATTTTTAATTTTGGTCACCATTTTACTTTTCTCGGTTTATATATCATTATCTGGTTAACTGTCAATTATTCATTGGCTCCGGTTGTGATTGATGAGATTGTTCATTCACTGCGGCGAATGATGGATCAATCGTTGGCTGCTTATGCGTAGCGGGTCTAAATGTCGCTATTGACACGCGACATATTTAATCGCGATAGTTCAGAGGTCTTTATATACCGTATGTCCCATTCCGCGTAGGACACCTGAAGTTGGTGCGGTCGAAAGCGAGTTCTCCCCTCGTTACAATCCATATACATCATCATCATCAACATCAACCCTAACCTAAGAACAACATCAACCTTAACCTAACATCAACAACAACTACGACGATGACAACAACAAAAATAACAACACATAAAAATTGATCCGAGCACAACGAAGCACAAAACTCCCCTCTCCCCTGCCTTCAGGCAGCTGAAAAGTCAAGAGTTATAAAAAAAATTTGGTTAAGCTATAACTATTACGGCGTTAGATCCGGCGAACGGGGAGGCCATGGCAATGGTCCGCATTGGCCTATCCAGTTATCCCCCAAGACGTCGTTCAGGAACTGTGTCACGACTCGTGCCTTGTGAGCTGGAGCTCCATCTTGCTGGAAGATGGGATGGGACATACGGTATATGAATAATGATGATCACTTAAGGTCCTCATTTCACTTATAACAGACGTGTATTAATAACACTTGGCAAAGAGGTTCTCTCTGTTCTCTTCTACTATATATATGTCACCATGGGGTTTTTGATGGGAGCTTATTACTATTAGCATGTATATGGTGTAGTAGCCCATTGCATACTACTCGAATAACACTTCTTTGTACTAGGAGCATACTGCTAGTATTCGTATTTATATGGTATAGTAGTCCATTGCATACTACTCGAGTAATACTTATTTGTACTACGAGCATAGTATAGTATCTTTCGGCATACTAGAGTATTATGACGTTATAATCGCACTTACAAACGTATGCTCATGATTGATTTGCTGCGTCGATCGATCAGTCAATCGTAATTAGGTTATGATTGATCAGTCCGCGAGATCGTTGGAAGAGTCCCTTTGCATAAGGACGAAGAATGAAAATATTTTCGTTTGGTTGATTTTGTTGAATTAAAATTTTTTTCACTGATATTATATATGTATTTGGTCAGGGTCAATAGGTTATGTAAATTGGTTAATGCAAAAGAACGTATGGCGTATGGGTATTGAAGATGCGTACAGATCAAGAAACGACCATTGCGTGTCGATCGAAGTTTCTGCCGATCTTATATAGAAGTGACAAATCCTTAAGGATTTACGTTCGTTTAGCTAGGGATTTTGTTGGATAAAATAAATGGCGGATCTATAAGAGAAGTTTTAATGAAGTAAACGAATGGACGCATGAATGACGCAATCGAGGTAATCCTCGCGCCAATCCGATTAACGGTCTTTAATTGGCTGGGTAGTTTATGGATTACAGATATTCGTACCGATCCCTATAACCGATTACCTGGATGATCTTCATCATGCTGCGTACTTCATGTTATCGATGGGACATTAACGAGATGACACTCATACAGAATGGAAGTATAATTAGAAATAATAATAATAAAGGTACAGATACTTCATACGAGGTCTTCTTCATGGTCGTAACTTCCACTTCAAGTAATTACAAGTATTTAAATTCTTCAGTTCTTTTTTGTTTCCACCACTCTCATAGGATGTCAGATCGTATCGGTAAGATTGATGAAAAAAAAATAGTTGTACGTGACACTTATATGACGCGTACCTACTCCACTTCAGATGGATCCACATGAAGCGACCTCGACGTATATTTTCACTACTTCAAGTTATCAAGTGAAATACGCGTGTGATGAGAACCGGGACCCGTATATGAAGTCGAGCCAAAGTGCCACTTCGTTTGAAGTTGAAGCTGAGAGGAAGTTGGATAACGCACGTGAAGTCGAATAAAATAACGAAAGTGTCACTTTCTTGAGATCAGAGAGCAAGATAATCCGTGACACCGTGAAATCCTCGAAATGAAATTACCTCCTTTTTTGGGGTTCACTATTTTGTCTTTTTCTTTTCATTTTGACTTCCTTTTCTTCTTCGTCTCTCAATAAGGCTGGTTATCACGCCTCTCTTTTGGTTCTCTGGATATTTCATATAGCGTCGATTAATATTGTTATTTTTATGAGAAGGGAGTAAAAATCAAGACGGCTTCGTCATCTCACGAAGATCAACGATCCTCCCACGATAGTGTCAGTTTCTGGCACAGTCAGATGGACAGACAGACGGATAGAAATCAAAGCGAGGAAGACTGGAAAAGAGAAAAAGCATAACGAGCGGCTTCCTTTACATCGAAATCCACTCAACAAATTTATCATCCACCAACGCTCGACCTCCCTAATCCTTTTCTCCCTCGAAGACTTACCGATCGGTAGGAAATAAGATTTTGCTGTAGGTAGAAGATATTTTTTTTATTCAAAAAAAAAGAAACAGTACAACAACCACAAAGATACACTGACACCAGAAGAACAATAGATGTAATGACCGAATCTTCAATAATTGATTGAAATTCGAAATGTCAATGATCGTTATAATCGATTCAATTTCTCAAACTGAAATGTCAAGGATAATTGAAGCTTGTTTATATTCCATATTCTATATATATAGGTACATGCAATATTGATGCGAACTTCTATCATTGTTTTATCACGTCTGATATGATAACAGAAAGAGAGTGTCACGATAACTTATGATAGGTATAGATTTTTTACGTTTCAGTAGTATTGCATCGATTGAAGTTATCCCACATATGTTATATGATTTCTATGGTAGTATTTATATCATGGTCTTGCTTAAACTCTCCCTTTACGTTCTTGAATGATGAATTAAGTAAGACCGTCGAAATTCTCAGATCTCTACTGTACTTGACCCTACTTACATTATCGTGCTGTGCAAACACCAGTAGGTTTAGTGAGTTTCACAAGTAGCGGATGTATATATATATATATTTGTGCATTTATTTAAGGGACGAAATTCCACTGTCGGCTTTCAACTAGAATATCAAAGTCTGCATGAAATGTCTGTTACGTGTCTTGTCACGCGACAATGCAATGCAATGTAACTGATGCATGCTTGAGATTAAATGAAGAAAAGATCCCAGCAATAATTGATACTGACCAGTTAGATCGGTTCCTCGAAGAATTCATTTGGCCAAACGTCATATCCTGATTCGTATATCATTTATAGAAAAAAAAGAAGTTGATAAATATAGTCAGTAAAATGTTTACTGTCCTTCTGGGAACTAATACTCCATCTGTCTATTATAGTTAGTATATTTGAGTATACGAAGTGACTGTCATTTGCCTACGAGTCTCCGAGACGTTCATACTTGGTTATCATTAGCAGTTAGACATACAAAAGTAGACAATATACAAGTAGAGTCATTGATAAGTTTTTGTGCATTTTTAAACAATGCTTTTTGAGTACTTCAGGCAATGCTGTTAAAAAGAGAGCGATGTAAGTTGATAGTGGCTAACAAAAAAATTTCGTAACGAAACAAGTTTCTGTAAATACTTATAGGAATTGACGTGATTAGAAGTTTAAAAATTTATGCAATATCATTTTTTTTTAATTAGACCATAGTAATCTCAAATAATTATGGTCCTGGGTATTAGCTTATTTGGGTAATACTGATAATCGAGGTCTAATGCGTATCATAACGCTATCGCCCTAGCTTATAAATACTGAGATAAATCCAGCTTATCCCAAGGCACTTATTACTCGCTCCTTTAGATTGACTTTATCAAAAATTTAATTAGACCCAGACAGAATTATCATGGCTCCGGTTACGTGCCCAGATCTCGTACCATCGAGGTCCTAAGTGTAACAGTACGAATACGACTGACAGGAGTGAAATGGAAAAAGGAATAAAAAAAATTGTTTTTATTTCAATTTCCCAAAATTATAAAAAAATGCATTTTTGTTTCAGTAGCCACTGTATCGTCCTGTAAAAGGAAACGTAAGAATGCACTGAGTACATCTCGCAAGCTGTATGGTCAGCGCGCAAAGCATTGGTAAGTTTTTCATTTTCTGCACTTTCATACATTTTCTTTGAACTTTATTTTTTTTTTAAACCAAGAATTACAATACCACTTGGTTTACATTGCATTCTTATTATTCTACTCGGCTGAGGTTCTTTCTCTCATCTCTCTTCTTCTCGCACACTTCGCAAAACCGCATCTTTCAAAGTCCTCTGATCCACTTCAAAATATGAGCTTCCGATGCCACTTTGCCGAAGAAGTTCTCGTTGTATATGCGCCCAGTGTAGTCCCCTTATAAATTCGCAGACACTTTGCCACGTAATGACGTTATACGGCTTCCTCGTGTTTTCACTCTGTTATGCATTATGCAACGAGAAGAGGAGAAGGGAGAAAGAAAAAAGGTGGACGAAGAAGAAGAAGAAGAAGAAGAAGCTATATAGAAGAATTATAGTAGGGATAATGAGAGGGCGCTCGATGATGGCGGTTTAATCATCTCGCGAAAGACCTAACGGCTTAAATATATATACATACCTATATTAAATATATGCAATGTACATACTGTATACACATTGCTGTTAAGCTCTTCAAGCAATTCATCACGTAACTTACCTACATTGCTCTTACCTCATTCCCCCTAACGTCCTATCATCTTTATTGCTATAAAGGTTTCCACCTTCTCTGGCTATCATCTTATTTGCCTAGACCCGTACTATCTTGTCTGCTTCTTCTTTTTCTTTCTCTTCTGCTTGCATACTTTATTTTCAAAACTAGTCGATCGATTTGGTACGTGCCCACCGGTAACGCGTCCTGCTTCCTCGAGCGACTGGTTTTGCCCACATAGGTGGCGCTACATCAAACGTGATTTTCCTCTAGGCGTTCACAGATAACGTAACCACACGTGTATACATACGACGATGCCGGCATTTTGTTTATTATACAGAAGAGGGAATCATTCTCATGATCGTAAAAGGATATATGATAGATTTACATAAATCAGGTTTTACGCGTCATACAGCGGCCATAAGTTCTCACGATAGACGAAGTAAGCAATGGATGCAATTCACTGTGGCTCACCGGGTATAAAAGTGAGAAGGAAGGATGCAACTTAGTAGCTGCCAATATAAAAAAGTTACGAAAACAAATGCGTACGCGTTTATCGTACGTCTGTCACGGCAAAAGTCACGCGTCATAAAATCCATATGCGCGCGCAACCCTTCGCCATAAATTCCATAGAATACTCGAAAGTTGATATAATCTTATACCGAAGATTAACACTTTGGAAAACTTTCACAGTTGTCATATATATCGTCCAACTTCAACTGTTCGTAGTTGAAGT
Organism: Pachycephus smyrnensis; assembly: GCA_030142225.1. Lineage (NCBI taxonomy): Eukaryota > Metazoa > Arthropoda > Insecta > Hymenoptera > Cephidae > Pachycephus > Pachycephus smyrnensis. The sequence continues at coordinate 64,781 of JARQST010000483.1, read as the reverse complement.
TGACGTTTTTGTCAACACTTTGTGGCTCTCCTATGAGTAGCTCCATTGTCACGTGGGCGTTGTAGCACTCTTTACACGCAATGCACTCTCTACTTGCACTGTGTTACTATCCGGTATCGTATTGTAATTCAAGTAACAAGTCACGGACGATAAGTTTCAATTCGCCTATAAAACTGACTGGACTAAGCAAACTGCCCGCAAGTCGATACGCATATAACATTTGTCTTTCATTTTGTACGTCGTAGAAATGCATATAAAGTGCACTTATGCACTTACGGTTTAGTACGGTATTAGCATGGTACACGTACCATGTAATTAATTGAATTTTCTCGAGGATACTTTGTATCAATTTAAAGGGGCGGGGAGAGGCAGAGGGGGAAGTGGGGGGGGGGGGGGGGGGGAGTAATTAAAGACGACTTGTCAATGTTTTTGTTGATGG
>JARQST010000483.1:45525-64242 GCA_030142225.1 Pachycephus smyrnensis | reverse complement strand
CCCCCCCCCCCCCCCCCCCCCCCCCCCCCCCCCCCCCCCCCCCCCCCCCCCCCCCCCCCCCCCCCCCCCCCCCAGTAATTAAAGTCGACTGGTCAATGTTTTTGTGTATGGGACAGTTAGAGAAATTTTGGTAAGAATCGTGAGAGTGTCGGATTAAATTTTATTGACGTTAACAAAGAGAATCACAATGCATGATGGAATCTGACATAACATTTTTACTTGGAATGAGGACCGTAGGACGAGGCATTACGTATCTGTAATGGGATTAAGAGTGCAGTGATGCAATGCATCTTTGAATGCATGCCGACTTCGGACAGTGGATGCGCTCTGTGATAAAACGGCACTCCGTTACGCCGAGACCGCGCCGTCCCGACGCTGTTTTATGGCACGTTAAACCATGAAATTGTTATTTAATTGCTCCTCTTCTCGAAGCCCTTCGTACGTCTGCCAGTCGCGATTTGCATTTGGAATTGAAAATGGGACCATAATAAAAGACGGACGAACGACTGATAGAAATAATTGATTTAGTAGCGTACGGATTCGAGTATGTAATTCAATGCGGGATATAAAAATATCATGGCTGATTTTCAAGCGAGCTGGCAAGTCCACTTAAAAGCCCATAAAAAGTATCTCGACGGGATCGTTATCATGGTGAAATGGTTTACCGCGAGATCATGACTAATTACTGTCTTGTAGGTTTCGTGATTATCACAAGAATTGTCTCAATCAGTGATAACTTTGAATGAAGGATATTTTCAAGACGCGACAATTTTTGTCGTCGTTAGGTCGAACAATCAGCTAGCGACACGCTGAAATTTCTATGGTAGCCATAACGTTGAAGTCAATCTTTTCGAAAGGTATACACGAGGTTAGCAAAGTGTCGAATACATTTTGAAGTTTCTTTCTGGTTGACCGTTAGAAAAATATCCACTTTTTTACTTAAAAAAAGAAAAAAAGAAAAAAGCGTCTACCAACAATCTTTTCTCGTCTTTCTTTTTATTCATAAGTTACATCAATATTATTCACTGGAATAGTAAATTGCTTGTTCCTTGCTATTGCACTGCGCATGTTCAGTACTGTTCATCTTTAATTATACCGGCTATAACTATTTGAGCAAATACGCATCCACCGTGTGGATACCTAAGGGCAGCCTTCAACTTCCACTTCATGAATTTCAGACACTATCTGTAAGTGGATGCGCACGCGAGTTAAGTATTACAAGTACGGTATACAAAAATACTGTGAAAATACGAGAAACGAACAAAGGAAAAAAGAAAGGAAAAAAAAGTAAACACAGCATCCATTATCCTATGTAAATTTTTTTTTTCAAAAATTCAAATCCAAAATTATTTTAACAACCCTTAAATTGTCACTAGCCCATTTTGAGCTGTAAACAGTGACGTCGAACTCAACGAACTGTAAAATTCATCAAACATTGAGAACACTCGCAAAGCTCATAACTGCATAAAGTCGCTGATAAGTCGGGTACAAGTCTGGCGATAAACGGTTATCATCGAAGTACGTGATATTCTACTTGAAACAAGTACACTTATATATATATCAATTAGTATTTACATACCGATACCTACTTGTTTACCGTAGCCTTAAAGTATTTGAACATATCAGATCAAGTCTCACTGAGGTCTGTACGTTGATAAATGATAAAATAATTACAAGTCACTACCAGATAAAACGATAGCTAATTAGCATTGCTCTATGGACTAGACAAGAGCCGTGTTATCAATCAAATTCCACAGGTACGTATAAAGTGGCTCGATGCAACACAGACTCGTACGTTCGTATCGAATGCATATCATTGGATATCAATTGACGTCAATCAAAACGTTCGGAACGGATAGAGATTCGGTTTTACGAGAATTATTATTGCGCCCGAGATACCGAACTTTTTAATTGAACTTAATTGAACTTTATCCGGACACCTCGATGGCGCCTAACGTTTAAACGTGTCGCGTGGGCAAGTATATCCGAATGCTGAATAAGTTCTTGATATTTACACAGTATATCGAGTGGGTGGAATATCCTTTAGCGTCGGGTAGTCACGAGTCGGACGTCAGGCGTCGGGACGGCGTCACACAGGCTCAGATTTCATCGACTTGACGATCGATGACTCCCGCATGGTCATTGACTGTCTGTTTGCTTTCCCATATATTACGCTCATGTGTTTATACATTATATGCGCGCCACAATTGTTTGGTGCTCTCGACTCGCTTCATATACTCGATCAAGAATAAAGAAGAGGCGAAGCGAGCGGTAAGGTTAGAGGATCCCGTGGGAATCGCGTCAAGACGAAATATCTTATGGTGGTCTCTATGGGGAGACTCTGTCAGATACTCGAAATTTTCTGTTTATTTGACTTCTCGTTAACGATACCAGCGCAGTCATCGATACCTTCATAGTCATGCAAATGAAGTTGGTCGTTGTCTTCTTTTTTAAATCTTTCTTTCTTTTTCTTCCTTTTCACTTTTTTTTACCTCTCTTTATCTTTCCCTCGCTTCATTCTACGTCGAGTGCAGACGAGACGCGAGTAATCGAAATGTAAAAATGTGGTGACTATTTTTCTTTTTCTTTTTTTTTGGGAAATATTACGAGGACCTCGTTGAGCTTCTTTTTTTTCGTGGGAATCGAGAAACTTTGACTTGAAACGCGAGAACGGATGGTCGGTCGGAAATCTATTCGATACTTGAAAGTCAAGTGGGTAGTTTGAAGACAGTTAGAAATTCATAATTGAACTGCTAATTTTTTCATTTTTTTTTATGTACTCGTTTCAAGGAGCACTGGTATATTTGTTATTAGTGATCCGTGACCGTCGGTACTTTACAAAGCGTATGAGATGACGTCCAAGGAGCGTCCCGACGCCTGACTCTCTTTTTTGGGTACAAATCCAAAAAAATATTTACGTCGCATTGAAGACGTCACTGCGGTTTTCCAGGGGTAGGCGATTGTAATTATTTTCTACGAGTCAGTCCATATATGTATATACGTATGAGTTATAGTCTATATATCTATATGTAGCGACGCGCTTCATTTAATTTTGCGGTTCGCCAATGATTTACAGTCACGCCATTCAATTTGCACACGTGCCAGCAGACCGCACGTTAAGACATTATAAAAATTTTGTATATTACCTTTTTTCGGACTTAGAATATTCGAAAAAACATTTCAATTTCAATTGCAACGTAAGCACGTCGTTAGAATGTTGCATACAAAAAAGGAAGTGGAGAACACTTTAGATTAATTAGTATCATGCAAATTTCCGGGTTAACATTATCATCTGAAAAAGCAGTTGAAGTCTAGTCTCACTGGATGCAAGTAAGTAAGTCCCATAATAAAAAGGCCCCTTTTAGATACCTGCCTGCACTTTAGATCCCTCAGACTGGCAAGTCAATTCGATCCGGTTCTCAAGACTCGACATTGCTTCGTTTCGCGAAGATAAGTCAGACTCGTATCCTCCACTTCACGTCCTCCACTTCATGCGAATGCACGTAGGTGCTTACCTGACTTAAACTGATCTGCGGTTCTCTTGTCGGTGGCGTTTAAGAAAAAATTATCATTTTTTCACGAAGGTAACGACCCACGTAATTTCCAAGCATTATTAGTCTATGAGTTGAGAAGGTCAAAATTACGGTTGTGATAAAAATCTCAAATTACACATGCGCATTGCTTCGCGTTACAAGCAACTGGAAAAATGATCTCACTGAACGGAGGCAGTGCTGTGAATTTGATCAAATGCTGCAATCGCGTGACGCAAATCAATAAATCTTATAGTATCTGCATAAACACAAAAAAAGGAAATATATTGAGCGTGCGAAGAGGCGGTAGATTCTGATTTGAGGTTAGGACAGACGATACATCTGGAACGACGTCACTTATTGTGCAACGACGTCGGTAACGTTGAAGCAGAAGCAGCAGCAGCAGTCGAGTCCTGCGTCAGTAAACACGAATCTATATCCAGCAGTTGTATTTCCATGATTTCTTAAAAAAAACCGGAATCATTTAATACGTAATAAACACGGTACCTTGGCTTTGTCGGTTTGCTTTAATTGGTTACTGGTTTTGGAAACCAGTCCTACCATGAATTTCACCTCCATCCAGTCCGATACTCGAACGGCATCGGTATCATCGTCATCATCATCATGATAATAATCAGCATCGGTATATCGGCGTCGGTACGACCGCCAACCACAGACCTCGATACCGACTACCATTCACAAACGACGCCATGAATGAATTTCATTCTACCGAATAAAATATCACGGAAGGAATATATCGAAACCGATGCCTCGTGCGTGCCTTAATAAGGATCCGGTTTTCATTTTATTTTCTTCTTTTTCTCTTTTTACCTCCGACTCAGGACAGCCGATCGGGAGGTCGCCATTCGGGTCGTACGTTTTAGAATTGTCGCCAGGAGGCTTTGGGAAAGTTTAACAAGAATCGATGAAGCGTCATTATCGTCATCGATCCAGCCATCCTTTTACAAACTGTTCGCTTGAACCTTTCGATGATTTCAGCAATATTCCTGATTCCCGTAGGACATTTCCTTGCGGATTTATTGAAGCTTAACCCGAGCGTAAACGAGGATTTATTACACGCGGATGGCAGCGTGACCTCTGTGCTTTCTATATCGCTAGATGCGTCTGTGCTTTACGAAAGTCTTCTACTGGCACAGTAGAAATCTACCTAACAGACTCAGTCGTATAACCTAACCAGACTATAATCATTTCAGCTCAGTAAGTCTCTCGTCTGCTATTGGTTCACAGAGCTTTAAGCACTCTCACGAGCTTTTTAACAACATGGCTCGTGGGCGTTATACAATATCCAAGAAAAAAATGACCCCCGACCCTCGAAGACATACAGACGTCTTCTGCGGGAGCATTATAGATGTTCACGTATGACGTAACAGGATCATAGATGGCGCCACTTACTATGTGATAGAAATATACTGCGTGAGTTGAGGAACAAAAAAAAACTGGTTTAACAAGGGAGTAAAGTGGGATTCTAAAAAAAGGGGTTCGTATCCATTCAAGTTGCAATTATCTTAAGCTTCCTGAGGGTTGACAGGCGTCGATGTGGCTCGAGGATTGAGTCGTAAAAGCGTCGACCGATTGTCGGAAAGAAACTGGGTTGATTTACGTCGTTCAGACGATCGGTACCAGAAAGTAGCTGAAACCGAAATACACGTACCATTACAAAAGCTCCTAAATGGCAGACGGGGAACTTCAACACTCATTTCCTGATTTTTACGTCCAATTAATCACGACCTTAGGACTAATCAATTTTCACGTAGATTTTACGATCGCCATACTGTGTGCCAAGAATAAAATCGTCCTTCGTCCCCTATAGTATTTCTCCCAACACATGGAAACTCGGTAGTCCAATTATACTTAACCACGCGGTGCCTAACGAGTCAAGGACCAACCGTAACATTTTTACACAGTTTCCTTTCCCGATATACAACCTCTTCACCAAATCTTCACAGCTGTCTCCGCTTCACAGTTGACTAAGTACACTCCTATCACTATATATACATTACGTCCAATTCTCTCAAGCATACGATTGGTATGCGCTCTCGCAGATGATGCAATTAACACGTTAAACTTGTACCGACAATAAAGTAATGCCTTAGTGGAGCAATAACGCAACTCGTCAGCCAGCGCCATAACGCCGCGTTTCCAATCTGGAATAAAGCACGCAACGGGAGGCCGATCTTATCGTACGAGTTCGAGAGCGTAGGCGCCTCTGTGATAAGTGACTCAAACCGAATACCAGACTGATATCAGTAGAATGTCAATTCCCACCCTCTTCACCCCTTTACCACCCTCACCCATAATTGCACTAGATTACTGTTACTCCTTCAGATCCATAGATCAACATTTTTACCATTGGCCGATGGGCTCGATCGTTACTTGGAAATACGTCTTATCTGATCCACGAGGTCTTCCAGAGATCCTCGTGACAGATTTTCTGCGATAATATATGCGCAGAGGGTGCGGGATGTCACGTGTGGTTTATATGGATTTTATATTTTATTATTCCTTATTCCCTCTCTCTTTCTGCGATCGTTAATGTTTGCAGCACTTTGTCTTGCGATAAATCATTTCGCGACCGTTCGCCGTTAACGGCCACTGTTACATGGCTGCAGCAATTAAATAGTCGATAATACTACCGGGGATTGCGATAGTCATCTAATCCCTGTTGGATAATGGAGTCGTCGCTGTTATGGTTGTTGATGTAAAAAGAAAATTATTTTTTATCATGTTTTTATGGACTGTGATGTCATTTATATTTGAAATTGATAATGGCTTGGTTTAACTTTCGGTCTCTATATACGTACTGTGGATAAAGATAAAGGAATTTCCTGGCGCCTCCGTCGTACATTGATAATAATGAGAAAGAGAAAATCCCCATTCCTGATGGAGATTAGCTACGTAGAAAAACGATACGGATTAGCAATGGCCTGCATACCAATAGTATTGGTAACCATGTCTGACGCATCATTTGCCAAATGTTAGGCTCTCTTTTTTTTTTCTCTTTACATTCGATTTTTTTTTTTATTGATGAAGAATGATTTCGAGCTTGCGATGACGTCATTTATATATTAATTTATATGTCCCTAAACATTTATATCTTAAGTCCACGTGTAGCGCGCTTGATTTTGAATGTTCCTTTGTACGCTAATCTCAAATTGTTTACTTAATCCTTTTAGCAAACCGTTTTTATTATGCCAATTTAATGGTGGAGTGGTTTGGTATGTCTGATCGTAAAAATAAACGTCATCGATAACTGTTTTACTTGGAACGATTGATGTATAAATATTATGTTATCAAGTATGATTTATTAATCTACCCCTATGACATTCTAAGATCAACCCCATATAGGTTGTGGGTGTCATTTTGAATGACCATAATTTTAAAGTGGTCCGTGGATTCCATATTTCAGGAAAAATTAAATTAGGATCTCTCATTGACGTATATAGATACACGATGTCTCACAGAAGACATCTGCAAGACCTATGATGGACTTTCATCATCCGTCTAGACTCTACCGTATGAAATCGAGAGGTTTCACTAGAAGGCGTGTTCTTCGCGAGAGGCGTCATAGTACCAAGGCGGAATCACCAATCGATGATTCCAGCCAAGTCATTCACTGACGATAAATTAATTCTAAGTACGATAAAATCGTCGCGCGTAACGCGTCGCCATAAGCGCGGATCGTTCAACATTTAATAATGAACTATGAACGGTTAGACCTCTTTTCATAATTTTCATGATCAAGACAAGTGTCACGAAGATGATGAAAGATTGATGACGTCTCGAGTCAGTGACTACACGTGGGAACGTACGGAGTTACGTAATAATTCCAAGAAAATTCATGTTTAAATAAAGAAGAGGAGACAGATACCAAGCTATCGATATGAAAAATCAAGGAGAGTCATTGATGACTAAAATTTCTAGAAAAGAGAAAACCACCAGGAATTGTAATGGCGTCCGGCCACTGTCTAGGTCAGTAACACTAACCAGGAGTAACGTAATCGGTATTTATTAGGAACGTGCCCTGATAAGATATACATATAGGTAAGGTTGTCTCGTGACGAAACGTCCGGCATTTTGCACCGAGACAGAGTATATCTACCCCCTTTATCGCGTAATCATTAAGTTCGATCCAGTCGTGCACGATCTGTCGGGCAGATCGCTTCGTTTTTCTATCGATCTGCGTTGGTTCGGTCATTAAGATTTTTGGTTAGTCCACATCGTCCACGTACCACGTGTGAAATATCATAGTCTTATCATATCATAGTTAGAAATATCATACTGGAATCTCTATGGGATATGAGATTAAAAGTTCATCCGCGTTCGTTCCTCTGCAAAACAGTGGGAATAGGAAAAGTAACCTGTCAAGTATTAACGAAGTGTCAGTATTCCCTGAGACAAAGATATAAACATTGTATTATATGAAATCTCAAAAGAAAAAAAAAATCGAAAAACAGTGCACCCTATCAAGAAGATCATCACGTGCAATGTCTCGTGGAATACTAAAGTAACCCGAAAAGTAGGTTCAAAGTTCAGCATAAACTTCGATTATCATTGATTACATTGATTCTTCAACACATAAAAAATAACATCGACTGAGGTTGAAGTTGAGAAAAAAAGTTGTTCCAATTATATTTCTCAACAACAACAAAGTCTGGCATAAATATCCATATTTTTTTTGTTGTTGCAGATTGGCGCGGTAGCCATGTCACGGGATCGACAAGGTGTAGATCGCGAAGTCGACGTGGATCCTGGAGAGTGGGATCGCAGCAGCAGCAGTGGAAACAGGTGGTTTCCGGCGTAGCGAAAAATCCAAGAGATTCATCACGCGTCCGTAATCATCAAAGTCATTACTCTCATTATCACGAGTGTTGTCCTGATCTTGGTGCTCCTAGTGATCGTGATTCTATTGTGATCCTTAAGGCCGATTCACGCGCCTCGTACCTACGGCCTCCCTGCTGGCCTGGCCAGCTACTATGCGAATTGAAGCTCTCAGCACCTTTGTCGCGGTAAGTCATCAACAGTTTATCAATGATCAATTAACCAATTACATTCAACACTAACAGTACAGTTGGGTCGTACCAACTGCCGTTCATCGATGACACAATTGAACGTACTGGCTAGTGTATGCCACCAGGTACCTGACTACTTGACTACTATTGTCAGGTACTGCAGGGCAAAATAATAATTACGATAACCAGAAGGATAATGGCGGTAAACTACCGCCCGCCGGGAATATTATTAGCATATTATTAACGGCGCTATCTCATCATGCGTCCACGCATGCGTATATTCAAATGCATATGTATATATGCATCCATATGCATATACGTACCTGCAGGTACTCGATGGCCGATAGAGCTGTAGATTTCAGGCTTCATTCACCCTGTCATACCCGGTTCGATAAACATTCGGCATTATGGTCGGTTCGTTCACGGTTGGGTTCCGACTCTCATCAACTTTCCTTCACTATTTTTCCAATTTTAATCCAAGAATTTTGTGATTCGAGGTTATACCTACGTTGACGTTAGATATATGCTTGTTATATTTAAACTGGACTTTTCTCTTAGATATATATTTTTTTTTATTATTTCGTACAGAGCGTACAGGCAGATGCACGCTTGCCTATGCACTTGTTTGACATCGCGTCATCGATTACGAACTCCAATCGATAATTCATAATCGATTTCGTTGGACGACCTTAGATCTGATTACAGTTTCCAACTGAGATTTGCATAGATCAATGACGTTAATCAAAATACGCAAATCCAAGTCAATATGCAGTCCAACAGGTCCATTCGAACGAAATGATCTATACTGGATGGATCGTACTTGCTATGTTCACGAGACAATGCCCAGATACGATCTCGAGATTTTAACGTAAATCATCACATAACGGAATGTGACGTAGAGGAGGATGGTGTGGATAAAATTGCAATTTACGGCCCAACGGACCCCGAGGGTCCCAATTCACAAGTGGCCCAAGGATAAAAACATCGTCGGTACCTTTCGAAAGTCTTGAACGGCAGTTTTGAAGTAATTGGGTCTGTCTAAAAAAATAAAACAGAAATAAATTCGAATCGGTCGAATATTCAAAATCTACTCACCGACGCGATAACCATTTTTTGATATTCACTGTTTCTTTTTTTTCTTTTCTTTATCCAATATGCGGATACGCAATCTTTGAAAGATCGATCGATATTGCATACCATCGTTATCTACGTAATATTACATGCCAATGTAGTATCATGAGCGATTGGGTATATGCCCCCGATATTGATAAACGATAACGATCGGTTCTCGGCGTAGCCTATAGATAATTTAATAATAGCAGATTAGAAGCAGCGCCACACGTTCCGTGTTGATACCGCGTGGCAAGCCGCACGATATTAGCATGCTAATCGCTCTCTCGGCGCCGATATTTCCAATAAATAATCCTCTTAACGCGTTAGACGAGCCACCATTCCGCCAAGGAGGAACAGGAACCCGTCGTGGTACCTCCCCTCGTAACATCATAAGAAACTAGAATGTTCGGATTCCCCACCTCCGCGATGCAGATTCGCACGCTGACAAGTCATTGGCTAATTTGCGAAAGGATTTACGCACGCGGATCTTCTGGTCTATAGTAGGACAGTGTTGATTGCCTTTATGGAAATATATTACATATATATATATATTGTATACGTATTTAGCAAACACCTACTGATTATCGAAATGCCACACGAACCATTACGAATAATCATCTGTTATTAAAAAAAGATAATGCTCTTCATTGCTAGTTAAATATTGTTATGAGTCGCAACAGAATTTTGGTCTTTTTTCTTTCGTAGTTTTTTAGGGGATCTTTTTTTTATGTAGTTTTTTTCGGATTGATACTTCGTGAAGGATGGGTGGTGGGTGCATCGATGCTATCTAAGGAACAGACATTACTGTATGACGACACACTAGACGTTGGCGTGACGTCCGTTATTCCTTATGCCGTTCCCGTATTGCTACGCGACAGTTTAATGCTCGTTAAATTGTGACAATGTGACCACACGCGAGGATTTGCATAGTCGATGACCGTCTTTTACGAGCAGTAGTCTTCTTTTTATGTTTTTATGTCAAACTGTACTTCCTTGCTACTTGGTACTTTGGTACCACCATACTGGTACCAGTAGTAGTAGTTTTGTTCGATGCTGGCGCCATACTAGTAACTTAGGATCGTACTAGTATCAAACGTCGATAAAATGGCACGGATGCATTTTTGTTGCAAGGATACGTAACATTTTGTGTATTTTGATTTGTTGCACATATACTTGGATACTTTGTTGTTTTTTTCTTTCGAAAATATTGCTCGATAAACGCCTTGCTATTATCGACGGTCGCGCATCCTGTAATTTAAAACAATTCGAAAATAATATATTACCATTGGATGATATACCAAAAGAATACGTGGAGGGGTACGGGCTCTAGTATGTAGCCTTACGCTTATACAACGTATGATTTAAAGATTCGTGGGTGGATTGCCCTCTAGGCTATGATAATGTACAAGGAGGGTTGCCTTAATTCGTGAATTCAAGCTTGGATCTAAATCATTTCACCCTCTTGCAGGGGTGCTCATTTATTTATGCAAGACCCATGAAGTTTTCACAATGCATCCGCTATTCCCACTTTCCATAATCTTGTTACGTTGCTACTTCGATTTTCTCCTGCTTTTCTCTATGCGACATTGTCTCATTAATTTTCTAACAGCCGACGCTGACACGTAGCGCTACTTAATCTGTTCAGTTATCAAATATCCAATATCCAATACATAGTATCCACGTATTCAGGATTCAGGAATTACAGCACTCGGGCGCGAAGCACGCGATTTTTCTCCCTCGGAAAATTATTACATAATCAAGGAAAACTTTTTCCCGCAAGCCGATTCCGATCTGCTGCTATGAAACTGGCTAATGGGAATAGTTACCTCGCTAATGTCGCATAATTGCCTATCTACCGACTATGCAAATGAGTGGCGCTCATGCGGACCGAAAAAAGAAAAACAACATAACAGCAATCAATAACACAGTTATCGTATCAAATGAGCCGGAATTGAAATGGGGAGAAAAGAATGAATAAACCAGGTCAGGGTTGAATCTTGTCAGACTAGACGAAACGAGGACAATAAAAATTGCAAACGTCGAGACGCTCTAATGAGACGCCACTTTATCACAATTGTTCGTGAAAACCGTCACGTCGAACCGTGATAAAAAAAATTAGAGTTCGCCCAATCGATCATCCTTAGCCAACGTATAATTCTTTCGATAATTATTCAATCGTCCCAAGAAACGCGTACCAGTCGAAAGACGAGAGGCAGCGTCGCACGATTAGAAATCCTGCAAGATATTTTCATTCTCATATCAGGCATGTGGAATTCTCCATACCCACGCGCCTATCTCCTTTCGAGAAATTGTACGGGACGTTTCAGAGTACCTTATTAGCGTGTAACTCGCGTATCCAGGTACCTGTTCCTGGCGACAGGATTCTCAGGAGGAGCAATAAGAATACGTTAAAAGTAGTACGAGCCAGTGGGATATCCAGTACGAGTACGTATGAGCACGTATGAGCACACGTGAATACTCCTTTGCATTATTTTCCTGTAGCCTTCGGGAAATCCTGCAGTCTCACGCGGTCTCATCCACAGGAATCCGTGTGCCACCATTACCAAGATGGCTTCTACCACCCTGGTATACTCGTATCCACGTATATCGGTATACATACCGTATCTACGTGCTACCAACCATTTACTCACGTACGTAGAGACTCGTAGGTAGCATGCACTGTGCCACGCACGAAACGGCAAGGCGACTAAGTAAATGTTTATATATGTCAATCATAACACACGGCAAGCATTCACTGTCTAAACAGCCTGCGGTGCTTCGCTCTCTGCAAGCCACTCGGTAGCATTCATTGTCCAGCACTGTCGAGGACCTTTCATTGCTCCTTACTTACATGTCTCTAGTAAAGAAACTCTCGATAGCTTCGACATTGCTTCCATATGTTCAGTACAGTAGAACTCTGGCTGGATAAGGCTGGTAAGTGTTGAGATACATTTGGGAGTGGATTGAAGTTGAGGAACTTTTGCGAGGATTTTTTTGAACTTTTTTTTTAAAGAGGGGGTAGCTTGAGGAAAAATGAAGAGCAAAATACTTCTTCTGTTGACGAAGAAGTATTTCAAGTACGGGGTGGATAGGGTCGTGAAGATATTCTTCTTCTTTTTTCTTGACTTCTGAGTGCTCTTGGATAATGGCGAAATGTGCAGTGTTGAAATCACCTTTGGCACTGTGCAATAAGTCCGGGAGTGGTCGTGGCAGGACTGGCAGGTACCGTACAAAAGGTATGCTAATGATACGCGAGATTGCATTGACAGCTGCGTAAATATCGTGAAACTTGTCTCGTCGTGTTTATCGTGTAAACGCGGCTTAATAATTTTAACGGTGAAAGCCTGATACGTTATCCGTATACCAGGACGAGGTTTATTGTGTGAAATATCGTTATTTCATTATTTTGACACGTCATTACCGATGTATCTTGATTGACATCGTTTTGACAGTTTTTCTTTTTCTTTTTTTTCGACGGAATTTTGACACTTTCCAGTCTTCCACGTGGAAAGGATCACTTGTTCCCTTCGTGATCATCCTCCTCTTTGCTATTCTCAACTTCTCCAGCCACCCTAGAGAATTACGACCCTTGACTCTCTCGAAATACCCTAGGAGTGCTTCACGTAAGCAAACACACCCAGTGAGATCCGGGTCTCACAGTGTGCAGGGAGCTTTAATGCTTCCAAAGTAGCTGATCTTATAGCCATGAGCTATATACCTCACGGCATTACCACTACTACGATCATAGCGCATAAAGGGAGTAACTCGTAAAGTAAGAAAAAAAACTCTCGAACGAGCCACGAATCTCGCCTATGAATCACGAACTTCTTAAAGGGACATAAAAGTTGACAGTGCGCAGCTCGCCGCGAAAGAAGCTGCAGCGCTAATCTGCTCGAATGGGACCGTTAACATTAAGGCGAGTCCTTACGACCGCGTTATTTATCGTGACTAGCACGCGTGGCCACTACTGCTCCCTGGGGGATGATTTTTTTTTTCCAAGGGATGAGAAAGGACCGTTTTTCAAAATTCGGGCTACGACAATTTTCAGACTGTGTCCTATACCGACTCCATACTTAAAAGATCAACATTCAAATACCGACGACTGTCTGTGTTGAATTTCTGGAAGTTGATGATCTAAAGATTCTCTATATCCAGCTACCCCCTTAACGTTTACGTGTTACTAAGGTTTTTAGTGCCGTTTCCAATGTAAACTGTGGTTTGCTCCAGTCTCTGTCTGACACCAGGCACCGATAAAACATGGCAGCTTTATGCGGTCACGTTACTTCTTTAGGTGACCATGCTTATATCCGAAGAGAGGTGTACGCAAAGTATCATTTATATCGATAAATCTTAAGATATACAACCTCGTTGGATATAAGGATCTGCCGCCATCTTTTTCATCTCCACCATGGGAGGCTGTGTCGTATACGTTTAATTGCCTGAAGGTAAAATCGTTTGACGTCTCAAAAAAAAATCAACCATCACATCAACAGAGCAAACCGTCCTTAATCCCGAACGATAAAGTTATTTATGTACAATAAGTGATAAGTCTCAACTTTATTATACGTAGAAAAGAATTAAAGGATTCACAAGAAAAGAGGACCAGTTTTTACTCAGACGAAAGAAGAATCTCTACGCGCGATTATTATTCCCACCCAGACGATAAAAACCTCCCTTCGCTCCCCCCACCCACCCTACCCCTTCTAGTAATTCTCCATAAATCATAGCACGCGCCAATAGAAATCATGCCAAGAGAATGGATAGAAATGGCCTCGACCAATCGGATTGGAGAATGTGCAACGTGCACTCGGTGCATTCGTAACGGCCTCCTGCATTTTGCTATGGCGAAATGCAATAAGTTTATCAACGCTGATGACTCGTCACTTTTCTGCATTAAATGTCTCGTTAAGAGAGACACGGAGGTGGTATAAACACCTCCTTCAACTTGACTTGATCTTTTTCAACTTCTCTAATTCTCTTTTACGTTTTTTGTAGTTGCAAAGGACGTTGGTCTCCTAGTGGAAATTCAATATTGAAGTTGAAGTATTGTAGTTGCCGTATGTATCTTTTACCTATTGATAGATTTGAGTAACTGGTACATGATGATGGATTGCATAATAAAAATGATAAGCAATATACGCAGCAATGCATTACAAGCACTTCAGTGTTATCTGCTTTAGGTCCAATGTATCTATATATATTGAATGACACTTGATGCATTGCTGGAGGAGGAAGAGACAAGGAGAATATTACCAGCAATGATAATTAAGTAAGCAATGCAAGTACCGGTCCTTGCATAATAGTTATCCTTGAGATATTTGACTACTTTTGTGAAATCATCAAGACTAACTATTGAGTCATCTTGTGATACTGTCATTTGGTATTCTTGAGGACTCAGTCAATTTACGCATTGAATCGAGTGCGTTGGCAGCAATTAAGAAACGAGTAATTAATTACATAAATTTGTATTTTATTAACGGCAGTAGCTGTGTACGATTTTTTTAAAAATTACTTCACGTTTTCCTTTTTCAAGTAGAAAAAAAACAGAACCCACTGTGTGGTCCATCTTATTTAAAGATCTAATCGATTTGAATATATACTTTGAGCTTACCTGCTGTCTTCTTAGCTCTCAGGGTTCCTTGCACGTAGGGCGCTAGTTAATTACCCGCACACCCTCAGGAAAACGATGGCTTAATTAAGCCGAAAGTACCGCTATCTCCTAGGTACTGTCAGGGTCAATAAATCTTAGGACGTGCCCGGGACTGCATTACCTAGCCATGCCGGTCCTGATACCTGGAACCCAAAAAGTTGTGGTTAAAATACCAGAATATATAGTACAAACGTCCGAATGGACATTCTATGGACATTGTAAGGACGTCGCGTAGAGAAATACCAACGGATACATAAATTCGTCACGAAACTGTTTCACATATGCATACTGTCGCGATAGTGAAGTTTCTCTTGGTCCGCTATATGCATCAGTCATTAGTCGGCGGATTACGCTTGCGGTTATCCCTTGGACGTCCTCTTAAGGTCCGTTAGAGTACCTACGGCAGAGCTATCCGTAAAGATAGAGCCTACGTCGCGTAAATCCCTCCAAGGCGAATTAGCCTTTCCTCTCGTTTTACAGCAAGGATTTATGCACCGCGATTAAATCTGAACTCGACGACGCATATCGTCACGACGCTGGGCGGGCTCAATTCGATGATAAAAATTATTAATTCGAATTGATGCCTTCTCTACCACGTACGATTAGTTATTATACCCGATGACTCGTCGCAAAGCTCGAGTAATACCGTGGTTTATCATTCTTAGAAACCCCCGAGATTTTCTTCTATTTCTAGTATCCATTTACACATTGTCAATTATCGGGAGTTGATTTTTATAATTGATTTTTCTTTTCAGGTGGTTTGGCTGACCGCACTCCTGTGCCCGCGGCTTGCTGCCGCCAGTAACGTCACATCATCCCTATCACGTAGACCCAGGGAACATCCTTTCAGAGGACATATCTCTCACTGGTAAATGAAGATTGAAATAAGAGTTTTAATTGGGTCTTTTTTTTCCTTTTTTGCATTCGTGTTATTATCGTATAAATGTTAATACAGGACAGTACCGCTAGAGGATACGTCGAACAAGCGGATGACATACAGAGAGATGCAGATGGTTCTGCGCCAGGAAGGCGGGGAGGATGGCGTCGCGGTCGACTGCTGTCCAACGATAGAGGAAATGGTCGAGCCAGTTGGCGGTAGGAATCGCCAGGACATGTACGTCGAGCTCTATCGGGATAGCGAGAACGCGCAACGCTTCTTCGAGTACTCCTGCAGAGCCGACGTCCTGGACAGGCCATGTCGTTTCGTGGACCGGAAGCTGAGCAATCAGTCGAGATGCGTGCAGAAATTCTCTTACACATACGCCCTCATCAAGAATCCTGTCTCGAAGGTATCTTTTTATTTATTTCTTTTAAATATTATTTTGATCTATTGGTTTTTTTTATCAGCAGCAACGTAAAGTTCTCATATGATTTCGTGTTGATCTTCTTCAGGCTGGTACCGAAGAACACAGCAGACATCATCGCAGCGAACATCATTTTTCGGCCATTCCTGGTAACGGGGTTGGTGGCTCCACCTGGACCCTGGATTACATCAAGGTACGCAGCGGATGCAGCTGCGAGGTCATGCCTAAACCGAAGAAGAAGAAAGCGACGGCTACGAAATCGAAAAAGGCCAGGAGCAAATTGCGTCAGCCGCGCGATCACGATTCCGATTTGGATATTTAAATCGGTGTTTTAGACTCGCGACCTCCATTGTTTCTTATGGACTAGTAATATAAAATCCCGTGGACTCTAGCCAATACTTAGTTTACTCGTAATTGCATCTATTATACTCTGTCCAAAAGTGCTCATCAGTAGATGTCGCCACTGGCGGACAAAATTCATTCGAACGATGATTAGCTTGCCCTTGAGCGTATCTGAGCTCAAAGGTACGTCGATCGGAATCATTTTTATTTCATCGTATTTATTGAGGAATCCTAATTCAGGAGTTTGAATTTTTTTTGGGGAGCTTAGGAAAATCACTGAAGGGGCGCCACTCCGTGTTCCTCTGAATTCTCTCTTTTTCTTGTGGTTTTTTTTTCTCTTCCGAAATTCAAACGCAACTAACCATATTCTGAGCGTTCGCTGCTCGCATTTGGCTTCTCCCACTCGAATTAGTCTTTGAGTGAATTTTCGCTCTGTATTGCGCGTGTCTGTCATTATTATTAAAGCGATCAGTACGGGCGAGTTCTCATTGGTAAGTTAGTTATGGCTGAGCTGGCGAACGCTTCGGATGAAGTCTCGAGATCATAATTACCCTACTTAATTAAACTGCTAGCGAACTTAGATGATAATAATTTTTATATGCGGCCAGTTCTTACTATTTTATTTGTATATGAACAAATTTGTACCTATTTAATGTTACGTTGTCCGATATACATATAAAGAGAGATTTCGTACGTGTAACTAGTTTAGCAATTATGATTTTAAAAGTAATCTGATTGTTCGATGGATCTGCGTGTACTTTGGGACCGTCGGTGCGCCCAAATACAAAAACTTTTAGCTCTGCTAGGAATTATTTAATTCATTATCGTTTACCTATTATAGCTACTATAATTACCTATGCACTGACTAGAAAGAGTACAAGGTGCCGCGAATAAATTGTTGCATCCGATCCGATCCGATCTGATTTTATCAGATTTCATCCTGTCGGCGTAATAAACAAGTTTGATGCACCCAGTATATCGATATGCTGTATTTATGAATGTTTGAAATTGTATTTACATGATATTATCAATTTAATATTTGAAAATTTACTTCCGCACAACCTATCGTTAATGTAACTGCCGATTTTTAAGTGGCTTAACAGATGGCCTCTCTATTCTTTTAATAATTTTCATGTACTATATAATATTCTATAGGCTTCCAGAGATCACAAGCTGTACTCTGTACTGCCATGTAAACATTGTAAATACATAAACTATTAATACAATCACGGGATATATTATCCTTTTCAAAACCTTACATACTAATTATGTACTGACTGAGTTGTAGTAGTGCTATAAGAGTGGCGCTCCACTCCAATTCCTTCTCCTATACTTTCAGATAACTTGCCGTGGAGTCACGCCGCAGATCCACAGTGGTATCACTGTGATTTTCACAGCTGGTAAAGCAGAAGCTGGAACCAACGTAAAGCAACGGCGTGAGATTCCAGGCTGTTCCACGCCATGGACTCATAGTGCTTGTACCAGAAAGTAAGGTTAGAGAGGAGACGAAAGTTCATTCTGTTGGAAGTGGCCCGAACTTCGGGTCCTAATTAGTAACGACAGTTACCCCCACTTGTAGCGCAAATGTTCCATGTTGGTCATAAATGATTGGCTAGCTCACCCGTGGGAAGAAGAAGGTAGAAATCAACTGTACAAAAGAAACTGTAACTAACTGTCACTGTAAACTTAATCCAAAAACCATTGACATGTTTTCGAAATCTCTTCAAAATATAAAATTAGGGCCAAAT
>JARQST010000483.1:5162-45425 GCA_030142225.1 Pachycephus smyrnensis | reverse complement strand
ATTTGGCCCTAATTTTATATTTTGAAGAGATTTCGAAAACATGTCAATGGTTTTTGGATTAAGTTTACAGTGACAGTCAGTTACAGTTTCTTTTGTACAGTTGATTTCTACCTTCTTCTTCCCACGGGTGAGCCAGCCAATCATGAGTGACCAACATGGAACATTTGCGCTACAAGTTGGGGTAACTGTCATTACTAATTAGGACCCAAGATTCGGGCCACTTCCAACAGAATGAACTTTCGTCTCCTTTCTAATCTTATTTCCTGGTACGAGTAAACGAGTAACAATTCCGGTAGTGGCGCTATTAAGAACCTGCATGAGAACAACACTATGTACAATCTATATAAAGCATGAAAATGACTGATTGCTCTAAGCGAGTTCCGTGGATTTAGTCCAAATCCTAGTTATAATCTGGTAAACTTCCATGATATCTGTGCAAACATCCAAAGAAAATATTACTAGTACATATTCTTGCATTCAGACAGGAAGGATAGTTTTGAAAGATGTCATTCGTGCAAGTAGCAGTCGTCTAATTGACTGACTTTAACAAGTATTACAGATACATTAGGCCTTTTTGTGTACTGATAGTTGTTATTGGAATGATAAGAATTGACCATCACATGAGACGGGGCAACAAATAGAGAAATATTACATCTCCTGCCTGAAGATGACATCAGAGTCTTCTTCAGACGAAGTGCTGAACGTACTTTCTAGGGTAGGAAACCTTCGATTTGGTAGTAATGAAGCTGAAGAGTCTCAAAATGTTGAAACAGAACCTGGAGAAGCTTCTTCAGAGTCACCGCAAAACATGCAATCCTTGGGAAATGTAACCTTTTCTCGTGTACGTCGTGCTCTCACTTATTCCTGTGATGAAGATCAGCCTTCTACTTCTCAGGCTAGAGTTAGAGAGTCATCCTCTTCGAGCTCCGATAAGTATGTACTAGTAGCTTTTAATGTTATATTCTGCTATGAAAAATTTCTTGTTTCTATTTACAGCACTTCATCTAGTTCTGCAAATTCCCTGCAACAAGAAGTTAGACCACCAAGTCGTGTAGTGGCAGAGAATGTACCTGGACATCATGCTCCTTCTAGAGCTACGTACAATTGGCAGGGCAATAAAGCCACTATGCGAGAGAGATTTGCATTCCTCTTTAACAATCAAATTCTCTCAGATGTTAGCTTCTTGGTAGGAAGTGGTGCTCAGCAACAGCGTATACCAGCCCATAAGCTGGTTCTTTCATCAGGAAGTGCAGTCTTTGATGCAATGTTTAATGGAACCCTTGCTACAGCATCAGCAGAAATAGAAGTCCCTGATGTTGAACCAGCAGCTTTCCTAGCTGTGCTGCTATTCCTTTATACAGATGAAATACAAATAGATCCAGAAACAGTTATGACCACGCTATACACGGCAAAAAAATATGCAGTCTCTCCTCTAGAAAAACATTGCGTTGATTTTTTGAGGACAAATTTAACCAGCGACAATGCATTTTTACTTCTAACTCAAGCTCGTTTATTCGATGAGCCGCAATTAGCAGCGGTTTGCTTAGATACAATTGATAAATTCACTACTGATGCCCTTAATGCTGACGGATTTACAGACATTGACATTGATACTCTAATGGCTGTGCTCGAACGGGACACACTTCGTGTTAGAGAATCCAAAATATTCCAGGCTGTCGTAAGGTATTACTTATCAACCTGATAAGAAACTGACTTACTTCTATCGAAGACGTTTACAATAATCCAATGACTATTTTCAGATGGTCTAAAGCAGAATGTGCCAGACAGCAATTACCAGTCACACCAGAAAATCAACGTGCAGTTTTAGGACGAGCTCTTTCATTAGTCCGATTTCCATTGATGTCTGTTGAAGAATTTGCCACTGGTCCAGCCCAGTCCGGATTACTCCCTGATCGTGAGGTTGGTATAATTAAAAAAAACCACACAATACTATACTCAGTTCAAAAAATTAATCTCCAATTTGTATCCTTACAGATAGTTTTGCTCTTCATCTATTTTACAGTAAATCCAAAACCTGTGGTGTCATTTGACGTCATGCCTCGTTGCTGCATGATGGGCAAAGAACAAACCGTTTGTAGATTTATGCAGACTGACAGAAGATGGGGCTATACCGGAACCAGTGATCGGATTCGGTAAGTAGAACCATTCTTTTTTCTTGTTTTAAGATTCTCCGCAGCATCTTCGTGCACATCCGCATTACAGATTTAGTGTCGACCGCCGTATATTCGTGGTCGGTTATGGCGTCTATGGTAGCAATCATGGACCAGCTGCTTATACCGTTCTTATAGAACTGATTCATGCGGCTTCTGGTAAAGTCATCGCTACCAATTCTACCGAATTTAGTTGTGATGGTTCCAGTTATACGTATCGGCTAATGTTCAAAGAACCTGTCGAGATTCTGCCCAATACCATTTACACAGCATCCGCACTGCTTAAGGTTTGGAACAATTATAATTCTGTATTACTTAAGTTTTCTTCAAGCTCTTCAATTTTCCTGGAGATTAGATTGTTACGTCGTTACAGGGTCCAGATTCTTATTACGGTAGACAAGGCTCGCGAAAGGTCATGGTAGACTGTACCTCTGGACACGGGAAAGTAAACTTTCAGTTTTATTACGCCGCTGGCGATAACAATGGAACTACCATTGAGGAGGGACAGATTCCTGAACTCATTTTTTACACTTAACAAATATCACCTGTATAATTTTTGACATTCCTCTTCCAACACTTGCATCGCCTATCCTTAATTCGAAGCACCCACTGTCGTTATTTTCCATCCTAGGGATCACTAGATTAAGAAATTTCTTGCAGAGCATTGTTGCTGTCGGTACATTCAGTCAATCTTGACAGAAACAAACGCAGGAATTACGCCCTTTTTTTTTATAGCGTCATACAAAATTCTTGGATCTCGTTAAGCATGCTTTCGCTTCTTGACGTTCGGATGCAAAGTTGTTAGTATTCATTCTCTATTTGTTTTCTTCTCCGGGAAGACAGATTGCTAATTTATTCGGATGACAGACCAAAAAAACAATTTCTGCGATAATGTGTACTATTAGACAATTCGTAGAATAAATAATGTTCTCCGGCACGCCGTTGGTTTGAATTTTATTCTTATAGTTTCTATCATTTTTGTATAGATGTGTCCATTTTTTGGTGACTATTTCATATTGTTGGTGTTGCTTTAGAATAATGGAGAAAAAAAAGAAAGAATCCACGTACCATTTTAGAATTAACGTCTTTTCGTATTCTAACTGTGATATTATTTAGAATATTTTGCTTCCACCAATCTATTCGCAAGCGTGCACGTAACATTTCCAGACGGTACTCATGTAGGTTTGACAAGTACCGTTTTATTTAATTCACCGTCTGTGTCTCTGTATAAGGATTTAATATAATTGATACAATTAGTACAGTACATATTGCCCAATGTTATTGCGTCAATAATTGTTACTATAATTATGCAAAGACAAAGATGATATTCACTATTTGTAGAATTCATTTACCTTGGTTTATCAAGTATACGATATATATTTTTTAAATCCATATATAATGCGCTCAATTAGTAAGTCTAAATTTATAATTTATAACGGCCGTCATTTTGTTTGTACTAATTGTAACGATAATTCATTTGGTGCGATTTTTTTTGTGTGCCAACGTAACAGATTATTGATTACGCATATTTTTATTAGTAAAGTATATCAAATAAATAATCAGAGATATAATATATTATTACACCTGTAGCACTGTTAATGTACTACTGTTTGAGATCATTCAAATAAAATATGAATATATTTAACATGTGTTTCAATGTCTTTTATTACATTTGAAAAAAACCAACCTTTCCTGCGAAATAGTCATAAAGCAAGTATACGACTTAGGAACGACAACTCGACGAACTAAGGGGTATGTCTTATATTAATTCATTATATCAACTGAAGAGGGTGCTGCAAGGTTAGGGTTAAAACTATTCTGTATGGTTCAAAGTGGAAACACAGATTGGAGCCGTAAAGGGTTCGTTGCGAGCGCAGAATTAGAATTCTTACTTCAGGAATACGGTTTCGGTTTAGGTTTAGGTTTATTATCACTCTTTTTTGACTGACACAATATAAATTGATTTCTTTTGATTTAAATAGCCTTCACTCATCTTTCTTACATCTAGTTAATGCTTGGACGGGACTTTAGACAAAATACATACGTGACATTAGCCGAATATTATTGTTTACCATACACTGTACAACCCCAAACCACGTTAGTTACAAATATCAAGAGGTCTATTTAAAAAGAAATTTAGAAATTTGAATGAACATTTCTAGCATGGCAGAGGAAGATAATGTATTATTCGTGAGAGATTCTAATGTATGTAGAATTTTCATTAAATTTCTGTTATTTTAATTAGAATTTCTTTGTCAGAAGGGTACCAGCAGTGAAGCTGATGATGTCTGGGACGATTCTGCTTTAATAAAAGCTTATGACAAAGCTGTAAATCTTGCTAAACAAGAAGTGGACAAACGTATGGGTACAGAAAGTCAAGACTCTCATGGAAAGTCTAAGAAATCTCAAACTCATAAACAATCTAAACAAACACATAAAACATTTAAGGTGATTAAACAAGACTTGTGAAATTATATTTTGTAAAAATGACTAACAAAGATAAATATGTTTTTTTTTTATAGAAATGGTCAGTAGGGTCTCCTTGTCGAGCAGTATATTCTGAGGATGGTGAAATATACGAAGCTGTGATCTCAAAAATATATGAAAATACTGGAACTTGTGTTGTTAAATTCATAGGTAATAATTGCATTGATATTTCACAGTTTTTAATAGAGTTTTATAATGGATCCAATTACTTTTCAGGATATGGTAATTCAGAGAAGGTAGAACTTGCTGCGCTTCTTGAATCTGAAGGCTTGCAAAGCCAAATAGCACAACAAAAAGATGCTTTATACGAGCAGGTAAATCAAGGTGGTCTCAACAAAGGAGAATTTACAATTCCTTCTAGTTCTAAAAAAATGAATGGGGATCCTACTGAAAAAATGGAGTGTGATGCTGAAGATTTCAAACAGTTTAAAAATGTTTTTCCACAAGCACCCTCTTTTAGTTCAGGATTGGGTATGATGCCTCCGGCACCACCTTTACCACCCCAATTAATGTCAAGGTTAGTCCTGTTCAATTTTGTACTGATTATTCAATGAATGACAACTTTAATATTTATTAGAATGCCTGACAACGATGGAGATGCACTTTCTAGTATGTTAATGTCTTGGTACATCAGTGGTTTTCACACAGGTGAGTGACCAAATGCAATTTATGGTTTTAATAAAAGTACTTGTATAGCAAAGAGTAAATTTTTACAGGATATTATTATGGACTGAAACATCAAGATAAACGAAAGAAGTGATTCACAAAAAATATTTATATCTACTCACTAATAAGTGCAAAATGTCATTTACTATCTGTAAAATTTACGATAATAATAAAATAACCTTCATTTTTATGTAAATGCGTTATCATTCGTTCCTAACCCAAAATATTATACATAATTTTGTATTAATTCCTTATAAAAAATGTTCTGTATTTCAAAAGAGCTTACGCCACTGTTCCTGTTTACCTGCGGCTGACTGACTGACAGCTGAGTCAATGAGTTGGTACGTAATTTGAAGAGAAGGGATCTGTAGCTAAGTAGTGGGGAGCGTGTCTACTCGCCGCGTGGTCCTCCCCACTACATCACAACAATAGCGTAGACTCGACTGAACTTGGACTTTGCTCCAATACTCTTGAGTATAATTATTATGTTCTTGCCATAGTTATATTTTTCTATATGTACAGAAGATAATATTGTGTTAGCACCTAGATTTGGATATATGGAATTAAAGTGATATTGCATCATTAATACAGAAAGTAAGGAAAACGTTTGGAGTTATTCTTGTACGTAATAAGATGATGCTACAAAGTATTACTCTGAAAAATTTCTGCTGGACCTTGTTAAGATATTATTGACAATTAAATTAATTAATGGGAAAATAATAAATTTAGGAAAAATGTTTTATAAAACTCCTATACGACAAATATCAATCTCCTGCTTTTCAATTTTTGAGAGATCGAAAAGTATTGATTCTAACCTGAGAACATTTGTACGATGCAAGTCTGGTAAGTTTTGTGAAAATAAAATGTTTTTGTTATATTATAGTATATTCTTGTTCCTTGACCATAGACGACACAATTGTAACTATTGGGGATGTTTCCAAAAGAATTAAACCTGCTAAACATCCAGAGTACGTACCCAGGAAATACAGTAAGTGTACTATTTCATCTATTTATACAATTATATCCATAAACAATTTCAACCTAATAGTCTTTCCATACAGTACTAAAAGATCAAAGTCAAGAAACATTAAAACACTTACGATGGATGCTGCAAAAGGATATCCTGGGGCAGGATATATTTTTAATGGGCAGTCCAGGACCCAAGAGACGTGGTCTTGCTCTTGCTTTTCTCGAACTAACAGGAAGAGAAGCTGAATTTATAGCTCTTTCACGAGATACAACAGAAGCTGACCTGAAACAAAGAAGAGAAATTGAAAGTGGCACTGCGAATTATCATGATCAAAGTGCAGTTAGGGCAGCAACGAATGGAAGAGTCCTGATCCTGGAAGGTGTTGAAAAAGCAGAAAGAAACGTGTTACCAATTTTAAACAATCTCTTAGAAAACAGGGAAATGCATCTTGAAGACGGAAGATTCCTCATTCCAGCATCACGATATGACAAATTGCTACAGGTACGCTGTAACGGATCTGTACAGAATTCAGATTTTCTAAATATTACAGCATCTACAGGAACACAGTCAGGAAGAATTGGACACCTGGAGACTGGTACGAGTCAGTGAGGAATTTAGGGTAATAGCATTAGGATTACCAGCACCACGTTATCCAGGACATCCTCTGGATCCACCATTAAGATCTCGATTCCAAGCGCGACACATTCCAGCTTCTTCTTACGAGGTAATAAAATTGACTGAGAAATATTGGAAAATATTAAACTTATTCCAATCTGCTAAGTATTCAAAGTTTTAACTATGCAAGTACAGAGAGATGTTATCACAAAATGGCTAAACTTGTATCTCCATACGTCTTCTAATCGAGCAATTTCTTAAACCGCCATTAACCAACTTTTCAAATTATATGATCATTACAATTTCATTAAAACTTTCAAGCAAAGGCTTCTTAACGATATAGCACTGCCAATCAGTTATATGACCTAATACCATCAGACACAAAGGTTTTTCAAGCGATCCCTATTAACAGCAACCAATAACGTTAAAACACGAATTTAATCCGATTTCTGCACGCACTATCAGTTAAACCCCCGCACACAATGGCGGATTCCTAATCACTCAATAAGCCATGACAGGCATTGTGTTATGTGATTCTTTAACGTCGTTTAAAAAGAAGGTTCCAAACCTTTGTAGATACCGTGTCCTATCCAGTTACGTGTTTTTGTTAATTTAGAAACTAAGAATACATGGCAAGCACTACATTATTATGATAAAAAAAATTAACTTAAAATTCTTAAAGAAGCTTGAAACCTATCCTATCAGAATTCCACAACTGCAGGGACGTCGCCATGAAAAGTATTAATCTTCCAATTATAATCGAACCTGTCTTTCTGTCATGAATGATATTTCCTGAATGGCGATGGCAGTCCCGTAATTAAAGTCTGCTTTGTCCCAGAATGTCACGCTCGTTATCGCGAGGACAGGTGCCATTTTTCAAGTCTATAAATTCCCGTAGTAGACGCCCCGGGTATCCCACCAAAGTTTCCAGTTACATACGCCAAACCCCAGGAGTTCCTTCGGGCAACAGTAGTAGTCAGTGGAAAATGCCTCTAATTATCTTAATTCTTGCATTCTTATATTAAATGACAAACATGATAACTCTTGTGATACGCCATTTTGAAATATCTTGAGAATTACTTTGGTACCCCAAACCTCATATTTTAGCACTAGAAACAAAACTTTAGTATTTCTCGGCATGCTGTTTTGGAATTCGTTTGAAAGGTAATGAGTCTAATTAATTGGTACACGGGATGAAATTTCTAGTAAACTTTTAAGAATGTTTATATATAACTAAGTCCTACATCTGGCTATATTTGAATATGTCGTTATTAGATACTGCAAATTCAAAAGTGAATAAACCAAAGGGAAACGATCGTGCACATTGCTCGGAAAAGTTTCTCGTGATTTATGCGAATATATTCGGCTGTTCTAATGTTAAATTTCAAGCTATTGGAGTGGGACTACCCCTGGGCCTCCACCAACCCCTTCAGTCCCTACTTTTGTCGTATATAAACTGATTCCGTGGCTGCGCGATGCTCACAGACATCGCAGCTTGGATCGCGTGTCCCAAACAGTAGATACCATACTGTCGTCCTGCTCGAACGAAGTCGATACACTGAATTTTCAAGAATAAATATCAAACTGACAAGCCTAGTGTCGCTTTTGAAAAAAAATTTGTTCTCAAGAATTTACTTCGTTCAAAAACAAACGGTGCTTCCAGGCTGACTGTTTATACGTGAATTTAATTGTGCCTTGACGATATTAAATTCCACTTCGTTTACTTAACGAAGTTGAAATTGAAACAGGAAATTAATTCTAAGACTGAACTTTTGGCAATTTGAGGATTTTCATGAATTAGTATGCGTTAATTTGTGCTGATATATTGGGAGTGTGAAAAGAGATTATTTTTTACTATTGAAAAATGCCGGCTATATGGTCTTCCTCGGAGAGGCCTATTTCAGTCAGGACGGTTTGGGTTGACGGAATTCGTCACGCTATTTTGACGCCTGACGATCCACTTCTTAATGTCAGGTCGCGTCGACGACCTCAGACTTCTGTCGCGAAGGAGAAAGATTATCCTGTGGATCTTTATAAATCGAGATTGGACAGTCTTGATAATTGTTTTGTCAAGTTGCACGTGGTTGTTGAAAAAAATGTTGTGAGCAACGAAACATCTAGACGAATGTCGCGAAGACAATCAGCTCCGTCATCTACAAAAAGGTCTGAAGGAAATGGCAGGAATTTCGTGAACGTGCCGGTAGTGAATGGAGGTTTTGATTTCGATAAAAATTTTGAAAACGTTAATGGCATTATTGATCGAGAAAATATTGCCAGGAGAGATTTTGAAAATTTTACTGGTCCATGTGATAATTGTCAAAGTGGTACTAGGGCTGTTGCTGAAATTCCAGATTATTATTATGGTTTTTCGAAGGAAGATGAATCGACTTCCGGTTCTGCACAAAAATCGCCGGAAGCTCAATCGAATCCTTTGTCCGAAAGAGTTCTTCAGTGGTTAGACTTGTCTGGCAGAGTGGCAGAATACGATAGAAATAATGCAACGATAGAATCAAAATCAGAGGATGAACGGAAACTGAATTTTGGAAAACAGAGACATGAGAAATGTAGACATGAGAATTCGACTGCGTTGTTGACTAAGGAACGAATAGTCGTGCAGAATTATAGATTGCAAACAGAACGAAAAACTGTGGACACTGATTGCGAGAGAAGATTTTTGAAAAAACGATATTCCAAAGTTCAAGAATTATTTCCAAAATTTGTGGAAGCAATTGAGAGGAACGATAGAAACGAACGAAATGACGTGCCTGTCGTGAAGTCATATTTTTCTGAGACCCTTAAATCAAAAACGATAAAAAATTCTGACGATAATTTGAAAAACGAAGATCGGCAACAAGAAAGACAAACCGTCTGGTCGCCACCAAAACGGCCGGAATTGCATATTTTTATGCCGACGCTAAAACCCAGCGAGAAACAGCTGTCTTCTCAGGAATCCTTAATTTGCGAATAATAATAATGGACATTCGTATAAAATAATAAAACGTTAATTAATGAGCTTACGCATTGCAATGCTTTGAGCGCGCGAATTTAACTAACGCGACTTTACTTATCACGTCATTCTTTAATAATCATTCGACAATTCTTCAACACTTCTTCGCATCCTAGAATAATCCAATTAACACAATACCCCAATTAATGGTCAATTATTATAATTAAACGAATGTTCCCTAAACCGTCACACATGCTTCAGATAAGCACATAAGTCCCAAAGGAGGTAATTATTGCCATTTTTATTTGAACCCGTCAACGCGATAGGTTGCTGCTCTAAAAAAGACCAAAGACTAAAACGAAAAATTTTCCGACTTCATTTTAAGAATTCTTTTTACGATTTGGCATAAATTCCTCGTGCGAGGAACGGCAGTTTCGTGACGGCGAAATCCAATGGCATATATACTGTCAGCCTTTCATAATATACAACGTCGCCACCCCAATAGTAAAAAGAAAAAGAAGTGCTCAAACTCACCCGTGGACTCAAGATTACGTAGAATAAAGTCAGTCATCACTCACGCAAATTCTGTCGTCCTCCGTCATGTAGTGCGCCTTGAAAATTACAAGAATGAAAATCGCGTGTCTTGACTAAGGCGGAACGAGAGACACATTAACCGCGAGAATATTACGGGGACATATTTAAAAATAGTATTTATTTCCACCCTCCACCTCCCTTTTCGAAATGATTACAATGGGTTGACCGTGGAAAAAAAAACGTTCTTACTGTTATTATTTTTTTTTCATAAGCATCCAAAAATAGACGCTTTACATTTGTGTATATACACGCTTATTGATTTTCAGGTAAATTTATGAGTGCCTTCAAATTCACTTTCTTTCTTTTTTTTGGACCAATCACACTTTTCCCCATCGAACGTTATCATTGATTGGATTTCTCAGATTGCGCGATTCAATTCAAACTTCCCGATGGAAATCACACGGCAATCTCGAGGATTTCGTGTCGAGGGGTAGTTAGTTACATGCTACGCGTACCCTGAAGGCCTCTCCTTGTTAATCACTTTGGATGACTGTTTCTAACAAATCAGAGCAGCATTCCGCACACGAACTACTATTCCAACTATGCTGACTATTTTACTGACACAATGCACCAATGGTTTTAGTTGTATGGTTTAAGAAATTTTTGTTTTTAACAAAAGCAAATTAGTTGATAAGTTTTTGTTCCAATTTGCAGGAACAATTGGAAATGCTCAAAAGGATCGCTCCAAATGTGGACGTCGCCAAATTGTCCCAATTGTTATCATCTTGTCATGCTCTTATCACACAGGAAGCTGTTACTTTGGGTCTTCCCGATTTTCCGTTGGACAATCTTTGTTCTGCAGCTCTTATATTGGTACAGGATATTTGTTGATTTGGTATTTTTAATGTTGTTATATTTGGCGTGGCGGTGCTGATTGATCACTCATTTTTGGTACGCAGGAAACATTCCCGGATGTGGAGGTGTATGATATTTTTTATAGACTGTATCCTTATAAATTATTTTTGGGTAAGGAGGGCAGAGGCGCGGTTGAAAATATACTTGAGACTTTTGGAATTTTGAATAGTGCGTCAAGCAAGAGCATACCAAAAAAGATAACCAATATTGAAAAAACAGAAAGTCTAGCACGAGTTGTTTTGGAACAGAATGGTCATCAAACTTCTGTTCAGGTAAGGAAAGATTTGTAATTGCTAAAAAAAATGTATAAATACGTCTATTATGAATTATTTTTTGTTCAGGTAAACTGTGGAACTGCTAAAAAGTCCACGGTTCGAAAATCAGAATATATTGAAACAAATTATCAAAATAGTTTATTAGTACAAATGCTGGAGTCTCATTTAGCCTCCGACTTATGTTTAATTGGTCCAAAAGGTTGTGGCAAATCAACAACTGTTGACAAATTAGCTAATGAATTGGGATACAGTGTGGAACCAATTGTCTTGTACCAGGCAAGTATTCAGTGATAATATCTCAAATGCAGCAGTTTGATTTTTTTTAGTTTTTCTTATCAGTTACCTCGAACTTTTTGACATATTTTGTCAGGACATGACTTCTAGGGATCTAATACAACAACGTACCACATTGCTTAATGGCGATACCGTCTGGAGAGATTCACCTCTTGTGACTGCTGCTCTTGAAGGTAAATTAGCAATACTGGATGGTTTGCACAGGATACACCCAAGTACACTGGCTGTAGTATACAGGTATTTTTAGATATAAACACCTTTGGATGCTTCTTTATTATTTTTTTTGTGTGACCATATGCTTCTTTGCGATAAAGCAACCTTAGAGAGGATTGTTGAAATTTCACAGGTTGGTTCAAGACAGAGAATTGCAGTTGCATGATGGAAAAAGATTGATTCGTGCCGATCGATATAACGAGATCAAAGCAGAGTACAAAAAATCAGATGAGCAGATGAAGGAATCTGGTATCCTAAGAATTCATCCGTCATTCAGATTGATAGCCTTGGCTGAGCCACCGCTTATCAACAGTTTATCCGGTCAGTGGTTGAATTCAGAATTATTGAACCTGTTTCTGTTCCATGAAATGAGACCATTGGAGAAGTCTGAAGAGATTCACATTATAAGATCAAAAGTAATGTTGTAGTATTATTTTGATAAGCCTAAGCAACGAACATGTCATAAGAACAATGTTGTTCGCATTACTTACAGTATGGAGAACCCAACAAGTCATTGCTCAATATTATTGAATTGGCCCACACATTGAGATCATCGAATGATTCTACATTGCAATCCTTAGCTGGTTCATTAAGTACAAGACAGTTGTTGAGGATTGCAGCAAGGATGCAGAAATATCCAAACGATGATGCATACAATGCAGTGCACAGAGCATGCCTTGCACGATTCTTACCAGCAATAGCAAAACAAGCCCTTGAAGACTCCTTGAAGCAACATGGTATCCATGCAATGAAAGATCAAGTGGATCCAAATATCAAGTGCGAGATTGTTGGGAATACAGTGAGAATAGGAGATACGATGGTGGATAGATATAATACAGAAGCCTTGACAAAAGTACCTGATATATTGTTCTACGATGTACCTCAACACATTGCATTGCTGGAGGCATTGCTTCAAGATTTTACACTGGGTCAGCATCTTTTGCTGGTGGGAAATCAGGGCGTTGGCAAAAACAAAATAGTTGACAGATTGTTACAGTTATTAAATAGACCAAGGGAGTATATACAATTGCACAGGGACACAACTGTGCAGACCTTGACTCTTCAACCAATGGTAAGAGACGGCGTAGTGGTTTATGAAGACTCGCCTCTTGTTCAGGCTGTTAAATTGGGACATGTCTTAGTTGTTGATGAAGCTGACAAGGCACCGACTCATGTGACTTGTATATTAAAGGTAATTGCAGTTTGTCATGGGATATAATTTGATATGAATCATATTGAACTGTATAAACTGTTTTTTAATTTGTAGACCTTGGTTGAATCAGGAGAGATGATATTGTCAGATGGACGTCGAATAGTACCTGATGCAAGTGATACTGATAACAATAAAAACATCATACCCATTCATCCTGATTTCAGAATGATAATCCTGGCTAATAGGCCAGGATTTCCATTTTTGGGAAATGATTTCTTTGGCGCACTTGGTGACATCTTCAGCACTCATTCCGTAGACAATCCAAGCCTTGAGAACGAGATAAAACTTCTGAAACAATATGGTCCTAGTGTCGATGAAAAAATTATTCAGAAATTAGTCAAAGCTTTCAGCGAACTAAGATCAATGGCTGACCAGGGACTGGTTTCATATCCTTATTCAACGCGTGAGGTAGTGAATATCGTAAAGCATTTACAAGTGAGTATAAAATTCCATTTTCTTTACCTTTCTATAATTTTTTCATTAACTCAAAATTCAACATCGATCAATATCCTTTCAGAAATTTCCAAACGAGTCTCTAGGTAACGTAGTGCGGAATGTATTCGATTTTGATAGATATTCCCAAGAAATATTTGACACATTGGTATCGGTTCTGCATAAGCATGGCATACCAATTGGTACCAATCCCAGCAATGTTGCTTTAGCTAAAGAGTAAGTTGGTTTCATTCGAAAAAAAACAAACCATCTCATGTACAGAGTCTGTAAATAATAAAGCATTAAAGCTTAGGCGTATATCCATCTTTCATTATTTCCCATTTCCTTCGCAGAATATCTTTGCCAGATCCACGTTTATCTGGTACCTGGAACGTCCTGAGCAAGTGCAGGACTGTACCTGTGCAAGAGCGGTACATTAAATTAAAAGCTACAGCTTATCCATCAAGGGTGACACATATTTTAGATAAAATTGAAGCCAGATCAGCATGGTTCACAGAGATGCAAAGCTACTGGACCGTTCCAATAAGTGAAGCTAGCACTATCACTGCTTTAGCTGTAACAAAGGGCAAGAAAGGAGATGCATCTGATGACATGATTCACATTCTTACGACAAATCCTCTGTCTATCTTTAGTATGACATCGGAGTCTCCAGAGATCCAGGAATTGTCGATTCAAGGATTGATGAGTCCAGTTAGAGGGAATAAACCTTTGTTTTCAATGACAACTGACAGTGATGGAAACTTATTAATACACGAAGAAACAGTAAGTGTAAATTTTATATAAAAATAATATACATATCATATAGATGTCATTAATGACAACTAATAATTACCAATGATTTACAGTCGAACTCGTTGCTCCTTGTAAATTTGGACAAAGGCATGGCGAATGCTGTGCAACTTTCCTCATTTTTGGAAACAGCTGGCGAGCGATTGTCCCAAGTATTTGGAAACAAAGAAAACAGTTGGAAGCTTCGAGATGATTTAGTGGAGACAACTAATCAAGCAATATTCTACACGCCCAATGACAACAAAATAGAAGTCATTAATCTGAAGGACATGAGTGCCTCCTCGATAACGTTACCATTTGAAATTGATACTGTTGTACCATCTTCTCATGAAAAATGGTTGATTCAAGATACTTCCAGGAGAAAATATATCCTTCAGAAATTTTCAGCCGATGCATCCTGTCCTAATATCTTAAAGGAAATCGAAGAATCCAATATTACTACTGGTATGGGCAGTGTATTGAATAGCGGTATTGAGAGTCTAAACGATACAATACTGAGTGAGGCACTGAGAAAGAAAATAAATTCTCCAAATAGATTGCTCTCAAGCGATCTTACATATGCCAGTATAGTAGTGGGATTCCCAGAATTGGACAGCTCCAATGAGATTTATTTATGGCCAAGAAACCGCAGAACCACAAGTTTTATTGAACCAATTATTACAAACGATGGACATGTGATTCGTACCTTATCACCGGAATATGTACCAGACACTATACTTCCGGATGGTAAAAAGCAGCCAGGAATCTCTGGATACCTTGAAGTGGTTGATACAGTGAACCATAAAGTCCGCTATGTACCAGTACCAGAGTAAGTATACCAATCAGTACCATATGAAATATAAAAACAATAAATATTTATACTGATCCTACACTTTTTTTTAAAGACCAGCAAAAGTCTCGCCTGTAACCCAGTGGTTGTACTCAAACAATTTACCACTTTACGCTGCTATGACATCAAACAATGGTTTAGTAACAGTGGATGCAGGTGGTTGCATTCGACTTTGGGAAACGTCCCTAAAAAACATAGAAAAGTCATTAGGTTCGTGGCGTAGAATGATAGGTTCAGACGGCGAGCATCTTCAGGTAACAAAAGAAAGATATTCCGGGTTGGATGTGAGTGGACCAAAACATGGAAAAGTGGATCAAAATAATGATCCGCACGTTGGTGGAAATACTTGGGCTGGTGGAACCGGTGGTAAGTTACCAAACGAGTGACTAAACATTAAAAATGTATATAGGATATTAATCCAAAAAATTATTAGGCAGGGATACAGCTGGTCTCGGTGGTAAGGGTGGTCCCTACAGATTGGATGCAGGACACACAGTGCATCAGTTGAGCGACGAAGAGAAGAATGCAGTTCCTGAACACGTAAAGAAAGCAGCACGCGAAATGGGTCGACGTGCATTCAAGCAGCGACTTCAGGAGATTCGCATGAGCGAATACGATCATAATCTATATAGTCAGTTCAGTGATGCTGTAAGAAAACCAGTTCAGGCACTTCGCGTGATCCTGGGTAGTCTTCAGGCTAAGAGCAACGAACGTCAATGGTGCCGACATCAGACTTCCGGTGAACTTGATGACACCAAACTGATAGAAGGCTTGACAGGAGAGAGAACAATATATAGACGTAGAGCAGAGAAGGAACCGGATATTGGAGCACCACAGTTGAAACCAAAGCGTCTGAAATTGGTTGTCGACGTATCTGGTAGCATGTACAGATTCAATAGCTATGATGGACGTTTGGATAGAGAAATGGAAGCTTGTGTGATGGTTATGGAAGCCTTTAGTGGATACGAGGGTAAATTTCAATATGACATAGTTGGTCACTCTGGTGATGATTATCATATACCATTTGTTGAACACACACAACCACCCAAAGATGACAAACAACGGTTGGAAGTCATCAAGGTAGTAGCAGTTTACCTGAAAATTTTGAAATTAAATATTTTGTTCATTAATACATTCTTTTAGACGATGCATGCACATGCTCAATTTTGTATGTCTGGTGACTACACACTTGAGGCTACTCAACACGCCATTGCTAGCCTATCCAAAGAAGATACCGACGAATCTATTGTCGTTGTTTTGTCTGATGCTAATTTGGAAAGATACGGTATAGCACCATCACGATTTGTCAAAATATTAACATCGAATCCAGATGTGAACGCGTACGCCATTTTCATTGGTTCCTTAGGTGACCAAGCAGCAAGGTAAACTAACCCCGCCTCATCATTTAATATTGTACTTGTTCATTCAACCTAACAATACTTTGTACTTCGATACAGATTAACAAGTAAGATGCCATCTGGCAGAGCCTTCGTTTGCATGGACCTACAAAACATCCCCCGGATTCTTCAGCAGATATTTGCTGCCTCTGTACTCAGTACAACAAGATCAAATTGAATAATGTAGAACAATACTTAGGTGCACGATATGTCAATTCAACTTTCCTAACAGTATAAGTTGTACACAATCTGTATATAAATAATGTTAATCAATTCCCATTGTTGTAGTTTTGTATCCCATGAATAGATATAAGAAACTACTAGAAACCTGACAAAGAGTAAAGTTTACCAATGAATACAAGGGGTGTACGAGTAAGAATATAATACGCCAGCTGTAATCTACAAGCATACAATTGAGTGGTCCTACATATCGAAGGGGTGCACGAGGCGCAGACGCCGACGTCGTTTGGTTAGGTAGGGAGTTAAGCAGGGTGTCCTCTAGTCAGGGCGCAAGCGAGGTCTATGCAATGCTGATAGAAAAGGGGTTGGTGGAGGTCTGAGGGGTTCTCTCTTGTCAGTCGCACGCCGGTCGTTGAATGGAGCGGGTGTGGAGACGCGTCCAGGGTGCCGGTCGTCGCGGCGCTGCGGGACGCTGCGGTTGTCCCACGCAACCGTGTCAGCTGCACGTGGACCAGCGTGCGAAACGGGGTGGTGGTGGACGTAAGTCCCGTGGACCACGCACTATCGTGTGTGGTTGTCAGGTGCAGCCCTGTCCCGTGCATCCTGTTTTAGTGAGGGTTCGCAAAACGCGTCCAGCTGGTACCAGCTGCGACTGCTCATCGGAGAATCAGCCGTGTTCTCATCAACCAGCTTCTCGCGGTTCGCTGTCGCGTAGAATACTTAGAAGGTAAACATGGATGTGGCCTTTACACCTTTTCCTATTATTACCTATAATCTTTTATTTTCAGTACCTTTATTTCATACCGTTATAGCTTTTAGATACGAACCGATAGCTGATTGATCAGTCTAGTGGTTATAAGAGTAAGAATAGAGAGACATTAACCATGTAGGATGAAATTGAAAGAAGTCTTCTGAATGCAATCTACGTTTTTGGGTAGTTAAGGATGATGGGGGTAAGTGGTACAATTTTTGCTTTGCAGATGCGAGTGCACACAGAAACCTTGCCGGCACTCAGTAACAGGTGCACGACGACGCCCGACGTCATCCTCGACGTCCACAGCTGTACCGAATTCAACGAACGGATGCGAGTGCGCTGAGGAAGTCGCATGTACTCATGATCCTGATCAGGGCTGTGATTGTGCGGCTAAACCGTGTTCGCATACGGTTAAAACGCGACGTCCTAGACGCACATGCGATTGCGTCTCCCAGCCCTGTCCTCACAAGCCGGTCGAGGGTCGCATAAAACGGGTTAAGTGTCGTGTCAGACGTGCCGGATGTGCAATGGCTAGATGCACCGCGGAACTCGCGATGCTCCATCTACACTGGGAACTGGCTACGGAATGTGCACCCTGCAAGCCGCGTGCATTGACCAGGCGACTATGCAGAAGGCAGCAAAGTGATAATGAACTCTACCGTAGTAACAGCTTTAAGTTTGAGAGATTCGAAAGAGCACGGGAGGAATGTTCGACGCCACTTAGGAAGCAGGTAAGTGCTGGGAAATATATTGATGAACATTTCCATGATATGTTTATTGTGGTTATAGATTATCAGTAAAAAAAAATTGATAAAAAATGTTCCTGAGTATTATTTTACGGTCGCTGGACATCAATGGGACGTGAAAAGGACGTGGGTATATGATATGGGTAATATAACGCTTAAATCGTATAAATAGTGGGATTGTTCATCGTGTCTATATGAAATACTGAGAAAGTTTTCTAGGTGACACACTATTTGAAGTGTTGTTTCATCTCGAATGCTTTTTAATCTTCTTCTCTTTTGATATTTCCACCAGTACTCTTAGGTGAGACTCAGTTTTGTGGTTTTGCTCGTAAGTGCATCATAGAGGGGCGCGATTCCAAGCGAGAACAAAGGGTTATTACCCGGTTATATTGTTAAAGCCAGGGTGCCTTTGTCTTGTATTTGCAATGTATACCATCTACAACCATTTCCGTTTACCTCCATCCAAGTAATTAGTCCGTCCACTGCGCTTTCGGATTATCGTTCAAAAGGTAAATTCGAAATGTTAATGTATTTCCTCCAAAAAAGATATAAGTTTCAGTTATTCAATTAAACTTTCCTTGTTATTCTGCCTTTTGTATAATTTCGGTTTACTGATGTATTATCAGGTGTACGTCTTCCATTTCACGAAGTTGGATGGAGCAATAATCCACTTTCTCATAGTTGCTTCTATAAATTGTTATTTTCTACTTTTCCACTACGAGCAATATTTCATAAGAAGTTTCAAAGCCTTTAGGATAGAAGATAAAAGGCAGGAAACTAAGAAATACTGGTGAATGGATCTTGAGGTAGAAATTGCATTTATCTTTTTTTTTTTTAAATCAGTTCGAATCGCAAAAGACTAAAAGGGTTCTTCATTTTATTTGGAGAAACTTTTATATCAGTTCTTGGATAGATTCTCGTAGTGAGTGTGCTTAACGGAGCGGAAGTTGGTTCGATTCTCATGGATTAATTACCCGTACCTCCTGTCTCGTTAGAAACTCGCGACGCTTGGCGCCTCGACGCCCGACGACTTTACTCGTCAGAGCGTCCTACTCGAGGACCACTCTCAACCGGTGCTTCGCTGCCAATTAAATCGAGCCCCTCGACTACACTTTTGGAAATTTCACGCTTCGATTAATTCACCGTGTAAATATTCATGCGCTGGACTCTATCTGTCACATGCGCAAAAAGAAACATATGACATAGTAACAAATACTGCTACTAGCCAGACAGCAAGAAGCATTTAATAGACTATATAAAAACATGCTCAAATGAAACTTTGTCAAAGTTCCAGTGATAATAATTACACAAAGTTTAAATACCCAACAATATGAAATGAAGTTAGTAGATTTATTCCAAAATGTTGGTATAAAATCGATTATCTGTGAAATTTAGTAACGGGAGTGACGCGTCTCTATCGATTACAGTATCGTTAATGAGTTTTAATTTATTCCATGAAATTCAGCCATGAATCCCCAATAATCCTGGTCTGTAAAAGAAAGCTATTCTTTTTGGTTCATGTTATTGACAGAATCACTTCTCACGTTGCGATCGATAGCTGAACGAATGGCTCATTCGTTATTTTCATTTGGTCATTCTAATGAGTTAAGCGAAATTTTGATTAATTTTGGTATAGTACCTTTTTTTTTAGACATTGACCGTTCCAAAGGGAAAATGCATTTGCATTGCAAATGTGGCCAGTTGACTTTAGAGAAAGCACGAACAGACTGAAAAGTATTGGTTTATGTGTTTAAAAAAGTTAAAACTCATCTATCGGATCTGCGTTTAAGTAGGGTAGAAATGTTTCATTCCTTTTGAAACGGTATAATTTTGGATGACAGAGGTATGACGTTTTCAGGACATTTTCTGGTACATCAAATTAAATTGGTCCCTTCAATTTCAATTTCGAAGAAATTCTTAGCTGTCTGACATTTTGGTCAGGAATCATCCCCGTGAATTCGCGCTCTGATGCGCAGACACATAGAACGTCCTTTACAAGACATCCTACTTATTATAATAGGCACTTTGGTAGCCAAAAAGAGCGAGCTCTATGGTAAAGAGTCGGAATGTCCGACATAAATTTCCATAAAATATTCCTAGATGTCCCAAGAGGGCTTATGTTCCTGGACCGAATGGTTTTGTTGCTGGTTTTGGTTCCTGAATTTTCTGAACCTTAACTACCAGGTTCACGACCTCGTTTCAGCGCGACTGAAATAGATCAGCATGTTCGGTTCCACCGTTACTCAATAGCTCGTTACGCGCATGTCCTATGGATGTCCCTTGGATGCGATAGTTCTCGGGAATATTTAAATTTCAAAGGACTGTGATAAGCCAAGTATATAGACATTAAAAAAGTATATAGATATACAATTTACATAGTTATATAACAGGGAGGAGGGTATAAACGGAAGTGACGCTCACGCGGAGAATTAGTTTTCCTCTAGAAGTTTTGCATGCTTTAAAATCGTTCTTTTCTCCAGCAAAGAAACTTTTTTCTCTGCTATTTCGCGAGACGGAGAAGACGCGTCCAGGAATACTCTGTGTGTGCGTGAGTCACTGGCAGTTCGTCTCTGAAGTTAGCATATAAAATAGGAAAGGAATTATTGCCACGGTTTAGTGGAACGAAAGAAAGAAAAATGGTGAAACGTAGTAAACGAAGAAATAGAGCGCCATTTGGAATTTGTGGGGTGAATATTTTAGTCTAAAACCAGGAGCCAACTATTAACACCTTCCGCGTCCCAAATATGAGCAACCCTTCAAATGATTATTCCAAGCGCGATGACCTTGTCCCTCGTTAATCCGTCGTTAAGGTGCACTTAACGATCACTTCCGGAGCACAAAGTGTCACCGGAAATGAGAGCAACACGTGAGCACGGCGTATTGATCTTCTGGCGCCAGCTGACCCGCTATCCTGCCCTATCTTGCCCTACCAAAATCCAGCCACTACGGGGAGTCCTGTCGCCAGGATTTCATCCCTCTCTGTCTTCTTACTCACCTTTTTCACTTAATTTACCAATCGTTTACGTCTGGTATTCCTACTATCCTGAATCTTAACGGTGTCCTTAGCGCATTCCAAAGAGCTTGTTACCAAGTGACTCAACTGGAGTAGAAAACCCATAGGTTAACTTCGGTCACTGAAGTTTTGGGTTTTTGAAAAATCTCTTTCGTAAGGGTTCTCTCGATTTTATATATTTGTAGGCATTTGCATTGAGCGGGAAAACTTTTTCAGGGGCTCTCATATATTTTTCTCTACTGAAGTGTCAGTAAAAAATACGAGGAAATACGAAAGAGCACTCGTTTGAATGGTTTTAGCGTGTTGCTCGAGGACTTGGGAATTTTTGAATGGGTTCGGTGAAGTTTCGTACGCTCTAGGTGGAAAATGAAACGAACTGTACTGGGGTGCAATAACGAGCAGCTATAATCGAAACTAAACCGCACGCGCGTAGAGAGGCAGGTTATAAATGGCTGGAACAAACAGAAAGGTGAAATGGAATACAATCAGAATGGCGGTTGGTTCAATTTATACTAAATCTCCAATCGTATTCGAGATTCCTTACAAACATGCCTTCCTAAAATAGAATCCGTGTTAGCACTGTTTAAAATTACCTTGGAAAATTATTGTCTCTGTATTATTTTCCTTTGTGTCCTTCATAATTGACTCAATTATTACCTTTTGTTTCGTTAGCTATCACGTGATGGCAGACTAGCAGTTGTTCATAGTCATGGTTTTACCTAATACCAGTTATCAATTGTTATGACTGGTATTGTCCTTTGATCCTGCCACATCCCTATGGTGACTGGCATGACGAGCATATTCTGACAGGCAATTTAGTCGACATGACAGTAGATCCAGTCTTGATACTGTGAGACACGCGTGTAGATCCTTGGATATACCTTGGTGGTATATTCACGGATCTAGGATACAATTTCAGTGACCATTAAGGACCCACCAAAATAGCCCTATAGATAGGACAGATTTTCTGAGGATTTGATCCTGATATGTTAGTAACTAGGAAATTCAGTGGAAGAAAAAGGTTGTTTTTTCCCCTCAAATATCTGTCAGTGAAATATTTTTGACTATCCAATAAATAGGTTAACTGGTCTCTTTCGAGTCTCTAGTGGAAATAATCGTATGTGAATACAAGTGAATTTTTAACTTGGTGAAACGTTCGGAATTGGTTCTCTCTTTCTCTTTTTGATTTTTTTTTTTCTATACTTTACAAAGAGGTAGGAATTGAAGAACGAGGAAGTGGTTTATGTTGGGTTCGAATCTATCTTTCTATATCTTTTGCAGTTCTCTTTGATCATTTTTCCACCGGTTGTCTATTTCTTTCTACTTGAACCTGGCTCTCTCTCGCACGTAGTTCCAGGCTGATGGAATTTTCATATTCAATTTCGAGCAATGACTCCCTTGTGCGAGGAAATGAAAAAGATTATTAAGATAGAATTTATCTGAATTGATTCGGTTATGTCAGTTTGTTTTACTTCGTACTCGTGGTTGGATATTCAATCGTGATTGGGAATGTCTGTTATCTTTCGTGGAATTGCCAAATGGATTCTTTTTTTTAGATATCAAAAACATGGTATCATTTTATTCCATATTAAAAAGACGTATCCGTCACTCTGTAGACTCTACTTTAAATTTAGATTGGACAATTCTGAATGGTTTTCTGTGCCCATAAATTTAACTCGTCATCCAAAAACAAATTTTGTTTTCTTACTTTTTTTCTGCAGTGTCAGCACAAACTTGACTTAGATGAATGATCTGTTCTCTGCTGTGATATATTAGACTTGACTGTAAATTTCAATAGTCACGCGTTGCAGGACAGCAGGTATAAAATTAAAATCGAATTAAAAAAATAAAATTAACAAAATGGTATTTTCAAGAAAATTAATGCCGATTGATCATAAACATATTTTATCCCGATCCAATAGTCAGTCGAAATTGATAAAATATTTGATGAGGTATTGGCATTTGAACAAATTCATGAAATTTATACCTGAGGAACAACTTCTCCGTCTCAATGAAAATTAATATGAATGTGCTTGGTGAGTTCCTGGAGGATTATCCTTGCCGCAAGAACAACTTGGGTTGGCTTTGGGAATTCAAATGGTCCGAGTGAAAATACCTTTATCGTTCAGAGACCAGATTACCTTTACTTGAGCAATATCGTTCCTCCAGGAATCCTTAGGATGGTAATCCCCATGGTAAATTACTTGCGAGGTATAATGCTTGGATCCTGGTACCCTTAGATCTAAGGTACCAGCGATCACCATTATAGAGCTAGCATTTTTTATGCAATCAATAAGATCCATATTTTTTTGTTTTACAATAATTGCACCCACTCATCATTCACGTTTATACATAGCGAGCAGCTGTGTAATATATAAAAGAAATCCAGGAGTCATGGCTGCATAATTTTCAAAGCTTTACTTTATACCTCCATAGCCACCAGGGGAGTTTCTTTTTAAGAATTACCAAGATAATTACATGTTTAATTATCATGATGCGTCGTAATCCTATTCCTTTTTTTTTGTTAATTATGTCTCCTCCGCAGCTTGCAGACCTTGCGAAACTGCTACTAATGTAATTGCAATTACGATCGGTACAGGATGCATTGTTGTACATGCAGGATCGATACGTGACTGAATTAATGGTTATTGTTCAAGTTGTTTTTATATCATGAAATTACATAATGCCTGTACCTGATTACTAGTTGTGTATTCCACGTCGATATTTTTGCACAGTAACTGATTTCGTGACGATAACGAAACACCTCTAAGCAGAAACGAGCTCTCGATATGGATCATGCGATAAATTCCTCTTCGATAAAGTGTCATAGTTCACGAGCGGAATCTAGGTTGCACTTTGGAAGTGCATTCAACTTTGAGGGAAATTTCGAATTTGGTTGCCGAAAAAAAGACGCGAGTGCAAAGTACTTTTTGGTGGCAATGAATAATTCATAATCAGCACAACCATTGACTTGGAAATTTATTTCAATTCAACATATTCCTAGAGAAATGAAGCTAAAAAAAATGTCAATTAACTATGGTTCTATCCAAGTTCCCAAACACAGTCATTATTTTCATTGAATGCTGATAAGATTAAACAAGTCTGATAATATCCTTGGAGTTGCTCAAGACGCAATTCCACCTATTATCTCAATAATTATTTCAACCAAGAATTCATTATTTAAAAATTTCTTGACCTACGCAACTCCACTGAAATTGAACCCTGACCCAACCTTAAAACATTTGCGTAAATGCAATTCCAGTGAGGTACTTCGTTTCTACGTATTATTCTAACAATTCAACAAGTATTCCAATGCACTGACCTGGAATTGCACATTGAAATATTATATC
The DNA here is from genome assembly GCA_030142225.1 of Pachycephus smyrnensis. Lineage (NCBI taxonomy): Eukaryota > Metazoa > Arthropoda > Insecta > Hymenoptera > Cephidae > Pachycephus > Pachycephus smyrnensis. Next base: position 20,614 of record JARQST010000483.1, on the reverse strand, counting down.
AGCAATATAACATTTGGAACGGGTAAATCAAGTGGGCGCATTTATGCTGAAAATAAATGAAGTTGCAGGCAGCAGGCAGCAGAGCAGGTAGAGGCAGGCAACGTAGGGACTCGGAGGAGGTTGACGTAAACAGAATCCCAGTGGAGAAAGGGTTAACTATCGATCGTAAGGGCATTGGCCGAGATCCAACCAAGATATTTCGAAACTCTGATGTAGACAGTAGGGAAACCCTTGTTGCCACAGCCGTAGGACCAGGAGACGAGGCCGATGAGCTCATCTCGTAACGTTAATGGTCCACCGGAATCACCCTGCGTAACCATTCAACTTTTCTAGACGATTCCCCTTTTACGTTACGCTGGATACTTTATTCCCTTTTCTTTCATTCTCCTTCTTCTCTTTAATCTTTTTTTCTGCTATACTCACGTTACACGAACCGGTAGCACCGTCGGGTACGTCGGCGCAGATCTGACTCTCATGGATTGACAAACCGAAGACTCCGTAGGCTCTCGCGCATTCTTCCCTCGAAATCATTTCGACCTCGAGACGTTCAAGTTTCCTTGAATTCTCCTGGTTTTATGGAAATTATATGAACAAGTGAAAACGACAGATTCCAATGGATTCAGACTAGCTGTCTGCGTAATTGCGCTCTTCTTTTATTACACTATATTCTTACCTGCGACAGACGGGACCATCCTGATACTACGGCGAGGTCGCCATTTTGAATTTTAATACCTGATTTTGGTAATTTTATGGGGACGATATTGCGTATATGACGGAATTTCTCTATTACCTAAAGAGCGGAGGGTGTATAGATTTTTTGTTAATTGGGTATCAGTATTGTTTTAGTTAGTTAGTTACCGATACTTCTTACTTCCAGCAAAGCTATGTCGTTCTTCCATGAATCGTTAGCATTATAATCATTGTGAATAATTATTCTGTTGACATAATGTGTGCTTTGCGGATTTTCGAGATCAAATGTTCCAGCAATCACCTTAATCGTTGACGGTATATCGATCAACCTGAAAAATCAATCGATTGATCTTGTCTTCTCCTCATCGTATACCAGATACCAGAACCAATATAAATTTTTTCCTCACTTATCCACACAGTGTGCTGCCGTTATGACCCACTTTTCATTAAGTACACAACCGGCACAAAAGTGAAGATTCCTTCTGATGTATTGCAGAGATACCTTGGGAAGAATGGACGTTAAAAATAGTTGGATGGTTCTTAATGTTATTTTTTCATCCCTTATCATTTATCTTACCTCGTAGGGTTTCCCTAGAATTCTGGAATTCTTCTCATTTCTTGTTATATAATTTCTTGCTGCGTTAAAAGACACCCAGAAAGTAGCAGCTGAATCAATACAATTCGTATACAGAATTATTGTATGATAAATAAAGAAACAAATTGATTTGGATGTTTCTTATTGTTACCATATGGAATGATAAAGATGAACAGTGAACAACGCATTAAAAGATCCATGAGGATTTTTCTTTAAATCGATCGCACCTTTCACTCAACCGATTTGGACCTTTGATCGACCTCTCCAATTAGTCGAGAGCAATTAACAATTTGCCGGGAACAATTAACGCAACGATTAGAATTACGACTATGCCAGAGTGCGAGATTAAACGGAATTCATTTGTCAAATGTGAAATGGTATTTTAACACACGATATCGCCCATTGAATTGAATCGTGCGATGAGTAGCAAAGGGATCAGAAATACGTTGAACCTATATTGGTGTTTATTATATATATGATTCATAAATAGTACACAATGTCTAAATATATTGAAAAATATTTTACAACGTCATTTTGAGACGTCAGGACATTAATAGGACATCCTAGGGACATTCTTGGCATCTTCGCGTTATGAGTATGCTTATTGGAACCTGAATTGTATGTAACTTCTACAGAAACTGACAGGCATAGTCTGGGATAATTCGGTCGGAGCAGTGGCAGCCCTGAGAATGAATTTATCAAGAGGTCGTGATTTAATTCAATATTTCTGGAAGGAAAATTCACGTTGACGTCATTCCGCATGGGATATATGCCACGGGAAGATCTTCTATTTTTGAATTACGAAACTCGGTCAATTTCAGGTTGGTTTAGTTCGTCTTGGTCACAAGAACCCTTGTCACCTTAGGGTGCCTTGCTACATTACGTGTCGTTGACCTTAAAGGTCTTTTTTAAAAAAATTGTTGGGACACGTCTCCCTCTTACTTTGGTGATTATACAGATTTGGTTAGAAACTTTTCCAAATAATTTATTGTTCTTTAGATTCATATGATATTGTCAATAACAGCTCGTAAGACTTTTCTGGACTAGAATGCAACTTCTGGGTTTTGTCATTTGTTGGGGGGTTTTCATGACGAGAACCAAAATATGGATATAAAGGTGAGATTGAGTAGGTGACAGTTCGGTATGTCATGTCTAAGGTAGAATTATTAAGGCATTTGTTCACTGAAGATCACTTTTACTCTGAAACCGCCAACTACTTGAACTCTGACCTTTTGAGCTTTTGATCTACATAGCGCGCTTGTACAATGCCCGAGCTTTTTTCTAAGCGCTTTGAAATACTGTGACCACTCATTTCTGCTAGGAGAAGTCGCTTCTGCTTCCTCTCTCTGCACTCTTTCTCTTTTTCCCATCTGCTTCTTCCAATTTCATCAAGATCTTGTTGGAGTTGTGCTGAACTTCCACCTCTCTCAGGATAACCAAGCTTGCACGATAACGAAAGGAAAAGCTTACCTACTCGTATCGATCGCAGGTCCCTGCTTTTACCGACTTGAGCAATCTCTGCGACTCCAAATACCGACTGCAAGTCTTCTTACCTCATCGATCCATTTTGTTTAGAAAGCTTTCGTAGATGTCTCTGTTTTCCCAAAAAGCTCCAGATACCATACTTCCAGAATGTTTGCTTTTTGGTATAAATTTTAAAAATTTATATACACGTTGCCAACATATAACATTTCCTTCGAACGACACAATGTCCATAGAATGTCCAAAAGATGTCCACGTCCAAGAAACAAGTCTGGAAAACGTTTTTGCTATAATGATTTACCTCACTAGTAACACTAATTAAATGTTGGATAATGATTGGATAGATATTGGTATGTACGATAACGGCGAATAATCAAAACCCAACATAGCCAGTCAATTTCCCAAGAAATGGGCAGTTAAATCCGCTCTCCTCATTCTGGTACTTGAAGTGGTATTTGCAGCTACGTACCAGTACGAGGTCGGAGTCGGACTCGAGTTCCTGGCAATTCTATCAAGGGTCCTAGAGAACCTAATTGGCTGGTCAGCCCTTCAGGAGGAACCTGAACAAAGTCTCGGCATTGCGACAATGCAATCTATCTACCGTACTTGCAAAACCATTCATTCTCAAAATTTATGTTGTATCGCAGTAGATACAAATTTTCGAAAAAATAAAATGGATACGTGTAAAAGTTCTCAATTATAAAGCGGAGACACTGATTTCCGTGATGACGCTACGACAAAAAATAATTATTGCACGTGGAGACAGATACAAAAAAATACCAGTATTTTCTCTCTGTATTTTCGACGTCACGTATTTCTATTCTGCGTCTGCAGATACGTTCGTTACGCTTGCGGTTACGTATGGTACGTATCTATCTACGTACATTGGTAGATAGCTGAAGCGTCGGAAACCCCAAGGCGCCGTCTGATCTACCCCTTACCCCACCCCTCTACCCTTTTCTTCAACGTGTAGCGAGTTTCACTAGTTGTTTCTTTCGCAAGAGAATCCTTTCTTTTACTTTCTACCATTGTCTTCTACGCGTCCCGTTGGGATACCTTTGGACGTGTGTTTTTACCTCGATTCTCATACCAGAGGTTGCACCGTAAACGTCGGGACGCCTGACGTCTTGGTCCCGGTGCCATTCTCATAAAGAAAACGTACCAGCTAATGTTCCGCCATAAGAGGAGAGACTTCGTTGAGTACATTTTAATGCGTCGAAATACGAACATTTTATGAAACGCCTAAATGCCTTTTTTTATTGTGGTATTTCCCATAGTACTTTAACAGACCGAATAGCACAAGAAGATGAACTCTAGAGAGCTGCATTCGTATTCCTATCTTTGTTAAAAAAATACTTCTTTGATTAATAACTGCAGTTTTATTCTGTACCCATATGACTCACTTCAGATAAGCATTCTTGACCAGGTCATTTTGGACAACAGCCCTTGTTATTACTCAACCCAAAGAATACTCGGTGGGAAGGGTGATCTCTCCCTCAGCTAAGGGAAGCTACGCGCTACCCTTCCCGTAGCGGTTACGCTTTATTCATATTTTAAAAAACCACTTCTGTGATCTATTCGCCCTCGTTACACGAACGCGTGTGTCGGCACTCCCTTGGGAATCTGTGGTATAATAATGTTGACAGAGTCGACTTGGTTGCACTAGGCAGCGCAGCCAGCCATCCAGTCAGCCAGCCAACCAACCAGTCAGGCATCCAGCTTGCATCCCTTATCCCTTACATCCTTCATCCCTCACACTCTAGTAGTCTAGTCCTATATAGCTGCATTCGAGATACTCCATCTTGTCTCTTGCTTGACTACAGCTTTGGTCCAAAAATAGTTTTCCACTCCACGTCTCTTCCATGTACCTTGAATCTACAGTGGAGAGGTAAATTTTTGGTCAGACGTCAGGGGGTGCCTATTGCTTGCTACTTGCATCTTCTCTCTCATCAGCACCATCCTGAAATTGACAAATTGCCAATAATCCGCACAATGGCACTCGTGGCACCTGATACAAAGCCCGCGAACGTTGGCATAAAGTGCCAATAAAGCGAGACGATGATTGGCCCTAGCTCGTAGGAGATATAGTAGCGGCAACATGGCGGTAATAGTAGCAGCAGCAACGTGGGTAGAGGTGAGGGATGAAAAACGCGACAGTTTCGGGGACGTGATTGCTTTTGGCGTCGGTGCAGCTGCGTCGCGTCGCGTCGCTTCAAAAGCGCCTTCCTTCTGGTTTAACGTTACCAAATTAACCACCCCCTTCATTCCACCCTATGGGTTTCCATCTCCTTCGATAACCAACACCCCCTTCTTTCGCTAGACAGGAAACTCCTTTCTATCCATCCCTTCTTTTACGTGGTAATAATCCCTTAAAGGCTTCAAATACTTGAGACCTACATTAAAACTGGATTCAATATAATTAAGAAGACGTGAAATTAAATGATTCAGGGTTCTCGGTCCAGTTGGTACAGCCCTTGGTGAAGTTACTGTCCGTGTGGCTTAGGCAAAGTTTTCAACCCTTAGCGGTACCTGTGGTCAGGAATTACCAACGTAGATGCGACTAATGGCCGTCAAGCTTCAGGAGAATATCGTTTGAACCTTTTGACCTTACCCTTTCAAGGGAACCAATGTTGCCAAACTAGAAAATGTTCTTTGTTCAGGTTCGCATAAAGTTCATCATGGGTTCATGAGTTGCTCGATAAAAATTCTTGTATTTCTCAAGTGCGAACGAAATAAAAAGCGTGTAGAGCTTATCATATAGCTTACATGTGTACGTACGCGTGCTTCTCTAGCCCTTAGGGGAATAAGGGCCTGTTTCAGCTCGAGGAAGGGTGGCTACGTCTGGTAAGGGAATTGTAGGCGTCGGGACGCCTGGCGTCGCCCTACCTGTAAATCACACGAGGCACTGCCAAGGACAAGCCACTCTTTGAAAGTATCTCTATATCAATTCAGGGTTGGACAGTTACTGTATCTGTGACGACGATGACGATTATTGTTTTTATTTGATTTTCTTAGCAAGTTACTAGTACGTATTTCGTCCACGCGGTTACAAAGATGGCACGACAGGCGGGATTAGGCTGACTTGACGTCATGGGAAAATGGGAGCAGTGGCTCTTATGGGAAACGGACAGAAATAATGTGTGCGAAGTGTGCCGTATAATGTTGAATGGCGAAAAGCATTATGGCGATGGCTCATCAGGAACAAGGGTTTCGCAGACGTCGTTCGTCCCAACACCTGGGTGCACCATTAAAAGACACCCTATTCCCGTAAGCGACGTATCCACCCTCTAGCTTCTCTTTCTGGCAAAGAGAACCCATACTAGACGTTGGAGTAAGAACGACAGTTTCTGCGTCCATTTTGATTTTACAAGAACCCATAAATGCATATAAAGTTCCCTTAAGTCCGGATTTCTACGTTCCACTGAGATTATGTAAAATCGACTGGATACTTTTTATTCTTTTGGACCAACGTGGACGCTCTGGATAAAACCAGATTGGTACGTACCAATGTGCATTAGGGACTGGCAGGATCGATGGCTATTATCCAGAATCAGGAGGGAGACCATTTTAATTCATTTCGCCTTTTTAACAGTTTCATTCTGTTGTGAAATCCTCTTTTGACCCACCCCATTGGCTATTGCCTATCAGACTTTCATCCCTTATTAATTCCAATTCTGGACTCTTCTATCTTTCGATGGAAATCATTTAGTCAGGGACCATGGCAACAATGCAATCTATGGAATTTGGTTCGTTATTAACAGCGACTATAAAATTTCATTGCTAATCCATTCGCACTGTGTACGTACAAACGAGTGCTGCACGATGCGTTTGGGAATGAAATTAAAAGGGACGATTAATAAAAAGCTCACGAGGTGACCATTGGTCATTGGGCAGCACGCAGCCGGCACTGACATCCGGTCCTTTAATTGCCAATGATAAATCAGCCAAATGTATCCTGCACGCACTCACGCACTGACTCTGATTCATGTGTCTGTGTACGTATCTACGCATTAGCCAATGGCAGACATGCACTTACCACATGAGAGAATATATTTTTTTTTCGCTTTCACAATTACCCTTTGTACGTTTTATTATGTTTTTGTAATGGATGCTGTAACGTTCGGCTGAAATCCGCCCAATTCGATTTACGAGCTGGAATTTGTCAAATTACGTGAAACACACGTTAAGGGATGTTCTGGAGAAATCGGCAGAAATACATAGCAAATAGCCCTTTACTACCGTGCAATGATTACGCACGTCGATAGGGACACGCGTCGCGACGCAAAGCGTCCCCGACGAACGTTGACAATATTGGACCGCCTATTGTTGCCAAATCACATTGGCATTGTGCGAGAGCTTGATTTATTTTGTCTATTTAGCGGAAAAATGCTTTCATTTGCGGGACTATAGTATTTCTGCCTACGCACACCTGACTATGGTATACGCTATACAATATGCTATAGTATAGTCACTATGTAGCTTCAAATGAGCGATGCCTACGCTCACGGGGAGAGAAGCTTCAGATTATTGTGCCGGCCATTTTCCCTGACAAAAGCTCTTAATTTGACGATGCATTCGAATGACGCACAATGCTGCCAACCCTCTGGAATATAATGAAACGAGATAAAAAATGATTTTTCCCTTCCATCAGGAAAGTTTTCTTATTGGCAATCTCACGTCGTGGTGTATGACTCCAAATGGAAATTATGAGAATAATTTTTTCGTGGTACCAAACCCATAATAAACATTCTGTCGGTGCACGATCTTGACGATCACTCCAATTCCGAATGTAATTAAGAGGGTTAAATTAGTTTTTTTTTCAAGATTGCCTCACCAAACGCCACGGACGTGATCCGCCGGCGGAGTCTATGAAAGAATTTCAAATCGGATTACCAGGAAGGGTGTGGAAGAGAAAGGAAAGAGCTCCCTCGATTTTTTTCCGCTTGTTTCGACCTCTTCATGATTTTTATTTTTCATCCCCTTTATTCCACCCTTCATCCACCTTATTCCTGCACTTTTTTTGTTACTCGACGTGCCACCCGCTTCGTCCTTATTCGGACGCTTCGCCCAGCCTCCCTTTTATTTGCATTACAAATTCACTTTCCTCAGTCTGTTTTCTTTTTGCGTTTCATTAGATCCTCTTCTTCCGTATCTTCTGCAGGCACCTTCCATATATTTTTTACCTTCCCTTGAATATCCAGCATACCCTATTCAAAAGGGTTGCGATAAGCCCCTTTAATTCAGATCCTTCGAATGGCTTCCCATTCTACTTGGCAACTCTCTGGGTATGAATCTTTTGCGGTCGCGATCCTTTCCCTGGGACCTAAGGGACGATGTCCTTTTTTTTAAACTAAAATTGAGATATGACTTTTTTTGGCCGTTTTTTTTATCCGACTAAACTCGACCGCTTGGCCAACCTGAGTTATGGAGTTCGCGTGCTCGCTTCGTACATCTTCCTTCAGAGCTGGTACTCCACTATTTTATCTCAGCGCGATGTATTTATGTGAGAGAATCATAATCTACAACGAATGTTTTCCACCCTTACGTCGAGGGGTTGCAATTTTCCTACTAGTTTTGATCGCATGATCCCCACGTGTTACCTAGTGGCTCCGTGTTTGATGTCCAGAAGATATTGAGATGTTTCTGATCACGAAGGATCCCTTTGATCCTAAATAAACAAACCTGCACTGGTAGTAACAGCAAGAATGGCCACCCTGGACCATTATCCAGGATCTTTTGATTTAACAGTTCCTCCAACACCCACTCCTTATCAGGTATACGTTCACTAGAGACGTGGGTCCTAAGTTCACACGACAGCTGAATTCTTCAGTCAAGCTTTCTATATTGATAACCAGTAAGGATATGATATTGGCCAAGTTTGAGAGTTGCTTTGTCATGGGGGTGCATCCGTTCGAAATCCCACAGCATCTACAACCCCTATGGACTCCATTCAAAACGGCGGCTTACCGTATGAATACATGCATTAAGGTGATCCATGGCTAGGTAGGCTTTACCAGCTACACCATTATGCCATGGATATTGTGCGTGGATTTCCTCGAGATATCCGTGAACGTAGCCGAATTCGCTAAATGGTAAATGGTAAATGGTAAATGTCTCCCGGGACGTGCAGACATAGGTACTTTTCCTGAATTAACATACGTCCTCGGGACGTGGGTCAAGGTCTTGAAAAAAGAAAGAAAGCCACCGAGAACAAAATATAAAAATCATCTGCATTGACCTTTGACATTTTTTTAAATGATAACAGAATGTACTCGTGTATTAACCCTGGCCCGCTTTAAAGCGCGAATTGAGCCAAGCACCTGTGTCTTAATTAAAGTTAGCTGACTTTTGCTTCCGGGCTGTTGTGCCCTTCGTGGGCTCTCTCGTCTCTTGGTCCCCCAGGGGTGTAATTTAGCTACCCCCAGACCTCGAACTACCCCCGGTGACGAGCGGTAGGATGAGTGGTTGCCGTGGTAGAGTACGTGTCGAGATCACACACAGTGACGAGACGATGAGTAGCAGCTATGTATATACATATATAGTAATCTATATATTTTCAGTGTCTAGTAGCTCGGTAGTGGTAGTAAAGGTAGCTGTGGTAGACAGTACAAGTTTTACATATGTAGTGGTGCGTACGTATACAGTGTCCTCGGGGGTGTCTTGCCGATAAAGTTATTTATTCTCAAGGGCGCAGATTAATCTAGGCGAAGTGGAGCAATAAGGCAAGTCGCGTGTTAATTACTTTTATGCCATGGCTCACTCATTATTATTCGGCGACTTGGTTTTCCCGGGTTTCATCCCTCTCTCACATTTTCTTTCCCTTTGAAAATCGCCCTTGACTTTACGCAGGGAAAATTTCGTCATTGCAAGAAGCTTTCGTCATCTTCTGGCATCCATGTACCTGATTATGATGCCTGCATCCCTTTTAGCATGGTGTAGCTATCGGTGCTTCATCCACCCTAGTCGCGCATCCCCTTTAAGGGAGAGTCTGATATTTTCTATTTATTGATTATTAATTATTACGCTCTATGATTGTACTCGTCAACCTCAAGGTCAGAGTGAATTTGAATGATGAGATCAGCAGATGGAGACACCTTGTGAATATGAAACAAGTTGAACTTGAAGAAGACTTCGACTTTGGACGTGCGAATGAAGTCTTCGGGATGTTTTTGTGCAATCAAAAATACTTTTACTAGCGTAAAAGAATCTGAAGCATCCAGATCTTCGATTCCTTTTAAGGACAACGCTTGGTCCTTACGAATTCAGATTCTTCCTGGGGCTCTTACTATGTAAAACAGTCCCTGTTCCTTTCTGTCCATCGGCCAGACACCGTCGCTTCTTGAAAACTTGAGAAAGTTTTGTCCGTTCCAGCATCCGTAGCGATGGATCAAAACATGGACGAGAATTTTACGGTCGGCACGTTCGCTCGATATTTATTCACTTTCGAGTCTCGCGTTTCGCATTTGCTGTCGTCCTCGAGATTTTTCGGCCACTTGGTCCCTTGGTACTCGAGATGGGAGACGAAGTGTCTAGGGCCTCTCGCATGTCCATTTTGCATTCGCATTGGCAGTGACATCAGAAAACATGGCGGCGATCTCGACAACCATGTGAAATCACAGATAACAGAGGGTATCAATAAATTCCAAGTATTCGATCCTGTCCTTTCTATTTCGTTATTTATTCTTGCAGGAGCCTGAGGTTATTTGAATTCTGAGAAATGTCACTGGTCTCAGGACGAAAAAGCTTTTACGATCCTTTGAGATTTTCTCTGTTGTTCGCGCTGACCCCTGACCCTTCCCACGATTTCCCTACCACCAGCTCTTAATATACCTGAAGGAGTAGCCGGTATACCAGTCTCTTTTTTTTTACTATTTTTCATTGACTTTTCTCTGGTTTCCAATTTTCATCTTCTCACTTCTTCTATTTGGTCTTGACAAGAGGGCAAAGATGGAGACTGGCGTCTCGCAAATTCCAGTACGGCGTATCTTAAACGACGTCGCAACTTTTGTCGCCAACATCGACCTTACAAATAGGTCTTATATATACAAGTGTGTAGGGGTTGTTGGGGGGTTGGTGTTCCCGTCGGTGATGTTGCGAGAGGATCGCGAAACCCTGAGGAAGAGCACCATTAGCCTCCAGGTGTCGGATATCCCACCCCCTTAGGACACCCCCCAAGACCCTCGGCGATCATGCTCAAGATCATCCCCTGAACGAGAGTATAAGTTTTCGCTACTCGGCTACTGGGATACGGGTCCTGAAAGTAAATAATCCTCTACTGTATTATCCGTGAAGGGTCCCTTGAAATTGAAGAGTTTCTATAACACAGCGTACTCCTAGAAACATTACCGACAAAGCACAAACATCCTACGAACGTCCCTACGATATCCCTGACGCCCTCGCTTGTCCCTGTTCATCACAAAAGGTTAATTATTCATAATTTCAGATACTTTAATATAAAATCAGCATTTAGATATGCCAAATGCACATTGGGGATGATTTTCCGGGCACGTGCCACTTGAAATAAAATCAATAAACCCTCGACAGGTTAATCAAGCGATTCTATCGTTAAATTTACGGTGTCGTGGCTCCTTTAAATTATGGAGTAGCTAACGCAACCGACATAAAATGCCTAACCCAATTTTCTCAGGAAATTATGAAGTGTTTTACGAGTCTAACCAGCTGCCATGGTTGGCAGACAGTAGGGAAGGGTGAACTAAGGGCGCCATGATGTTTGTATATGTATACAGCAAGTACCTGGAGCCTGGAGAAAGGATTCTAGTGAAGGGATCGGCCTCCGAGGTCATCTAACATTACCTATCCAAAGTGATACCATTATTTAACAGCCTTATGTGGCTTACCTGTCTTAAATATATATATAATAAAGATATCCATATAAGGTCGATCGATATTTCAAAGTATCCTAACCGTTGTATGTCTTCCCGTTATGCGCCAGGAGATTAAGAACGCCTAGTGGAGCATTACGAAATACAGCCTCCGACGCCGGGGGTCGTTATGCGTCGTTCACGACTTGACACGAAGATCGTATCAGATTTGAAGTTGTAATTTTTTTTGAGTTAATGCAACCTGTTAGTGTATGAAAGAAGTTGAAGAATTTTTTTTTAAGGCTTGTCATGGTCTATTGTGCGAAAATGTCTATGGGGAAGGATGGAGCGAAATCATGATAACTAATATCAATTTCCTTTAGAAGGAACCTTTCATTCGCTGTCCACTTGGCGAATAATGGACGAAAACTCCCTTGGGATATTCTGGCTGTCGCTGCTTCTGGAGGTCAAATGAAAACGCATGGTTGTGTCAAATAAGAAACGTTTAATCGCACACTTTTCCTCTCCATTACTGGAAAATCCAATTGTTGACTGTCACTCGTGAGCAAATAAAGGCATGAAATTCTCGTGGAAAATTCCCTCGCGCGTTAGTTTCATTTTCGTTCAGCAGAATGGAGAATTACAATTTTATGATAGAATGACTTTTCTTACGCTTTTCTCTTTCTAGGATAAGTTTTTTTGATATATCGCAAGTTAAAAATAGTTTCGAGGTTAGGTTAATTATCCAGCGAACGGGCAGGAGCGCTCATGAACGTATCTACTGGAAGGATGAAAACGTTCCTCGCATCCATTATCTTTGTAGGCACAGTCCTCGAGCCTGTAATTGCACTTCTCAGCGTGGATTTCACTGCGATAAAGTTTTGGTCTGATCTTGCATCCAAGCTCAGCCCATTTACAATCTACTTGCTGTTCCGGATCCTCGACTGCCTGCTCCTCCTCCTCCTCTGGCGCTTCATCAGGAAAATCCTCAGCAGAATAATACTTCGAATAGTTGCACTTCAATTCGTGGATCAGCTTACGCCTTCTAGGCATTCTCACGAGACAGCCATAAATTTTGAACTTGCACTCGGTCAATTCCTCAGGATCTTCGCCATTCTCAAAGGTCACATTAGCAGGATCAGGCAGCAACCAATTAGAAGGTTCATCTATTAATCCCTCAAGAGCTTCGAATCTTCCTTTATAGACGCATACCTCCTCGTGAATTCTACGTCTCCACGGTGCCATCTTGAGGTTGCACCCTGCAGGTTGATAAGTGCACTCCACCAGGTCATCAGCAATTGGCAAATCAGTAGGCAGATGTTCCTCTTCCAGGAACGGTCGAAACTGGCACCTGGTTTCGTGAAGTTCTCGAAGATGATCTGGAAATTTTGCCCAGCATCCCAGATACGCATACTGACATGCATGAAGTTCCTGATCATGAACAGGTGGTGGTGGTGACCAGGGTCCTCTTTCGTGATAGAGAAAAGCTTCCGACGGAGCGCTAGCTTCCTGCCGATGTGGAAATGGACGACGCATAGGATGTGGCATGAAATGAATCGGAGGCGGCATGTGAGGTGGTTCCACTTCAGTTCCTGGAGTTTCCACTTCCATCGGTGACTGACAAATAGGACAGCCATAGTAATAAGGCTTACAGCGATGACAGAGTACATGATCGTTAGTGCACGTGAACTTGGGCGTGTGGCTCATTTCCATCAGGCATATTGGACAGACGCTCTCGCTCTTGAATTTCTCCTGGAGACTCGGGTAGAGGGTCGCCATTTTCCCTGAGGAATTTCAAATCATTTCTATTGCAGAAACTCGTTACGCGAAGACACTGCCTTTACGTGTTCTACTAGTTTGCTTGTACAGTAACGTACGTGTCCTCTTTGATGTACTCGATTACGCAAATGCCTTTGTGCTTACCTGTTTGACGAATCCCAATAAGTTCCGGACAGGTTTGCCAAGACAGAAAATTTTGAGTAATGCACAGGAGAAACGTTGAAACGTTGTCTGTGACTTAAGAGAATTAAAACTGTACTGAAATTCTTGACTCAAGAGGAGACGGCGTGATTAGTCAACAGTGATAACATGGTGTTATCTGATAATGTACCTACACACGTTGTGATAAGACGTCACGTATTTCTTAATAGATAATGAGTAACGATTCAATAACAATCAGTGTTTCTAGGAAAATTTTGGCATATTTTTTACAAGTAATTAACGTGGCTCAGGATATGTACTTGGGGCTTGACGTTTTAAACTTGACTCTCATTGAAATTTTCGCGCGACTAAAACGGCTGCGCTTGTTCGACGGGCAACGCCGGCTTTGTGTTCCGTCGCGTTGTTACGGATGCGTTCGTTAGCCGCTGACAGTTCATTATCGGTGAAAAATTTGCAATGTTTTCTGTCGGCCCACGTAACGGCGAGTCTCTATTATCTCTTTCCTCCGATTCCCTCATTCTCCATCCACCTCCACTTGCACGTTCATCGATCACAAACATGGATACAAGTCATAAATGCCCATAGCTGTCAATCAAAATTGGACGGCTATGCGTCTGAATTTGTATGCACCAAAAAAGAAGTCCATTGTCCAAACCCAAAAAATTTTGTATTGAACAAACAAGAACGAAACGTAACATAATCACGCAGAATGATTTCAAGTCATTCGTGAATTGACTGAAATAATTTCTCTTCTCGAAATTTTATGCATTCATGTATACATACATGAGCACGATTTCTATAAGGGATGAAATCCGAGTGTTGCTGAGTGTGATATTTCATACCGTGCCAAGAGATCCCTCATTTAAATTCCAACGAAAATGTCACATCAAAGACATCCGAGCGGCTCTTCCACTCTGAATAAAGTGTCCTGCAGCCATAAGTCACTTATGTAAATTAACAAAGCAAAATATCGTTCGTGGCTGACCATTGGCCAAGGAAATTAATTTTGGGTTTGAAAAGGGGTGACTCCGACACTTTCAGATTGTTCGTACTAGGGTTTCAGTTTTGAAATATTACAAGGTACGTTTATCATGTACAAGCACATGGAGATACGTGATCTTCGTACAAGACGAATATCCCTCCATGATTTTTTGAAAATTTTCAAACGTCGCTTCGGAACAGCCAATTTATTCTTGGTAACCTCAGCGTTGAGACTTATACGTCCGCCACGCACGGGGTTGGGGCCACGCGAGTATCTGCATGCATATGTGCTACTACATATGTGCGCTTACTTTCGAATATTACGTCGTAAAGCATAAGAAAATGTCTGAAGATTTGTGGGAGCATGTCTGCATTCCTTGGGCGCAGAATCATTCTGAACCAATATAAGATTCATGACGCACACGCCGTTGGAAATTTACGGATGATCAGACTCTGCCGGGTTTCTGATTAAAATCTCGTTGCGAGACTGAAAGATGGCTGAAGTCGATTAAGTTCAACGAACCATAATTTTGGAAGTACAGAAAGATGATTTTTCTCAAGGCATCAATAACATAGATAAGATACCTACAGTATAAGATTAGTCGCCTCAGTAAAAAAAGTAATCTTACAGTACCGTTACCGCATATCGAAAATATCTCGAAACTACTGCCGTCTTTATTCCACCATGCCGACTGGTCGAAGCTGTTGACATTCAAATCGTCTGACTTTACCGCTGGGCGTGCATGTTCACGGTATGCAGTCAGTTTGACATACAGCGGTTACTTTTTCGGCCATAACTTTCGAACGGATGGGCGTACAGAAAAAAACCGGTGGGTTCTGAAAAGTGCTAACGATTACCAACATTTTAAAAAAAAATTCATTGCGATACGACCATTTTTGACATATGGGGAGGCAGGATCCGAAACCCGTTTTTCGGCCAT
>JARQST010000481.1:33036-48574 GCA_030142225.1 Pachycephus smyrnensis | reverse complement strand
GCAGCAGTAATAACACAAAAGAGTAGTAAAAACGTTATCGTAAATTTTGTAAATACAATTAAAATGATGAGCTAGTGCCAAATCATGTAATAAGCAGATATATAGTGACCTATGTACTTGGCATTATAATATGATTTCAATATTTTTTATATGTTGAATAATAATGTAAGAATTCACATCAATCATTGACTTGGCGAAGTTTTTTATACGAAAGTGTTTTTGGGGGCGATATGTCTTTCCTTTGCTCTCATTGTCAATGTTTGTGTTGCTTGTAAAAAAAATGAATACTCCTCGTGCTTGAATCCTTTTCTATCGTGTCTTGTCCATAAGTATTGGCTAAGAAGGAGAAAAGTGGGATTTTTGAAAAATTTTTTTATTCCTCGGTGGTGACGTCTCTTTTTACAAAGCAAAGTTTCAATCGATCGGAAACCTTGATGGATATGCATTTAAAAATCCATTTTGGAAAGAAACGATATGCAAATTTCTTTTATTGAAGCATTCTTACCACAAACGT
This sequence comes from Pachycephus smyrnensis, assembly GCA_030142225.1. Classification (NCBI taxonomy): domain Eukaryota; kingdom Metazoa; phylum Arthropoda; class Insecta; order Hymenoptera; family Cephidae; genus Pachycephus; species Pachycephus smyrnensis. The sequence continues at coordinate 48,060 of JARQST010000481.1, read as the reverse complement.
GCGACACGCGAAAAACCAAATATTTTTACCGTTGAAATCTTTTTTCTATCTCGCCTCTTTCGCGAGTTATAGTAAAAAAACGACAAAGCTTTCATTTTCGAGGGTGGTTTTCCCTCTCTGGGGATGAATCCTTTTTGGTAAGTGTTCAATTGTAATCCGACAGTTTACAGGGATAGGAAATAAGTCAGGTATCACAAAATACATTACACGTATGGCAATACTAGTAAAGAAGTTAAGAGTGGTATGCGCCCCTTAAATACGAGATATCAAAGAAACCAAACGACAGGTATCGGCTAATTTTGCATCGAATACATATTGTAACGACGATTTTTCACTTGTTGACAAATAAATGGCACCTTATGAAGAAGTTAATAAAATTGCAGGAACGGGCGCCAGGTATAATTGCAATTATACCGCTAAACTGTCTCTAAACACTACTCTGGCTAACTCTTCTTCGGTGGGGTCGTGAATCGGGAGACAATGAACAAAAAAGCTGAAAGACTAATAATATAAAAGGGAGGTTCACCAAAAACTACTCAAAGTACTATACCATACGCAAAAATATCGGATACGAAATCCACAAACAGATTCGATTTAATTTAGAAAAGATTAACAAATTAACAAATGAATAAAATTAATTAAATAAGAGACAAATCGAGATGGTATAGAATGGAATTACACAGTAGCAAACGGTATCCGAAACGATATTACTTTGAAGTTCCCGCAGGAACAACGCAAAATATTAAATAGTACGAAACGAGAAAAAAATGAAACGGTAATGACTCACGTTCCCCTGTGCTAGGGAGGCGATTTCGCGAGGCGTGGATTGAATGTTTGACGCAAAAACAGAAATGAAAGAAGAAAGAGAGGGAGACCAATCCTCTGTTTGCCACCGTATTAGCAATGGTGACAAAGGAAAGCGTATGGTGACGCGTAAAAATGCGTCGAACAGAAAAGCTCGGTTGATCTCATGTACGGAAAAATTAGCTAAACTAAACCTTGAGCGTCACTCACTGTCCTGCAGTAGTTCCTAACATCCACAGGAACACATTATCCTGGATTAAAGGTCCTTCAAGTGGTTAACGATACGACAAACGATACAAAATTATCCAAAACGATAACACGTCTATCCCTGAGATAGGCCACGCCGTGAGTGACGCTAACAATTTCCAAAATCAGGAACCTTCGCGAAAGGCACGCTCTAATATATCCCATAGTCCAATCAGATTCGTGGATAGATCGGCTTTGGCTAAGCGCTTGCGATCTTCATTTGTTTAGACGACTCCGAAGAAATAGATCCTGGCATTTTTTGCTGTTTTTGGCGGCTGCAGTGCTGTCTTCGGGAGGCGGGAATCTCATCCACCTCTATTCCCTCGATTCCGTGCCGTTATTGCAACCCCCGGATGTCCTTTGCATCATGAAGAAGCTCGCCGACTCTCCCGGTAGTAAAGCCGCCAGAGTGTATGCTCCGATCCTGATGCCGCTTCTCCTCCATAGCGCTCCGCTAGGCTCGTAGCTGGCTCTCTCGGGCCCCGTAGCAATGGAAATATTTACAGAATCCTTTCGGATCCGCTTAAAGAAATCTAATCAAAAAGACACATTCCCACGAGAGAAATAAATAAAAATTTATAAAATAATACAGCTCAACGCCATGGGAAACGCTCCGTAACCCATCGGGCCTCACAACGTAGCCCATTTTGTGACGTGCATCAAAATGCCACGTCACAATATCTACAAAGTTACATTCTAATCGAACGAATTCATTTATCGTTCTCATCAAAGATGTATAGTACGCGAAAAATACGATAATTTTGCAATTTAAACGTTTTTTCTATCTCGCCCCGTTTACGAAATATAATCAAAAAACTAAAAAATTAGCAATTTTCAAGGGTTCATTTCACCCCTTAAAAGTGGGGTTCCACCAAAACAAAAAAATACATGTCGAATATTTTGACCCATTCTACAATACTGCAAAGTCTCATCAAAATCGGGGGGACACCTCACGCGGTTTCCTTGTTAGTCAATGTGCTTGTTTGCTTTCTCTTTTGGGAATACATAATGGCTGAAGACTAGACGAGGATTGGGATGTTAAGGCTTAAGAGTCTAAGACGGAACCAAGATTGGTCCTATTGTCAAGTGTTGGTAGCTTCTACATGGGTGTAAGAAAGGCGAGAAGATGGCAGATTTAAGGCAACACTTCCGATGTTGCGCTTGAATTGGCTGAAGCACTGGTAATCATACAAATGGAAGTATGGGTTATAAGGTGGTTGATCCCAAGTATCGATGGAGTTGTCATTTAGCCACTAACAGACAATGCGACATTTGTGAGAATGAAAGGGCGGCACTTCTTACCAGATCGCCACTCAGGAAATTCGTCTTGTAAAAATTGAAGATATCGTTCTTCATTTATAGTTTCACCTTCTGGGTATAACTTTCAAAAGGCAATTCCGTTTATGTCTATAGCTAGTAATAGCATTCTTTTTCTCTCCCTCAGTTCTGCTGCAGCTACAGCTAGAGCCTTCTCGTCTTTTCTAAGCCAAAACCGTTGTTTATCTTTAGGTGGCGGACAGTATAAAGATAGCCAAGTTTTATCAATGGCCAATGTGTGTTGAAGACGATTTGAACGCTGATTTAACATCACTAAATTAAGTTTGCAAGCCAAAATTCGATGTTCTAATTGATCTTTAGAAAATTAATGAAGTACCCACTTTCCTACCCTTTTCGACAATTTCAGATCTTGAGTGAGTATTCGATACACAGTCATCTGGAAAATGCCTAATTTTAAGGACAGATTGCGAGTGGACCATGCTCTTGTTTCCTGGAGAAGAGAACTTAATTCCTCGATTATGTTCTGTTTTTCCGGGTGTTGATTGTGGACTCCACCTTAGGTCTCTTCAACTGAGGTTCGTCCTTTCTCGATAGTTTTCGCCCAACGCTGCGCCATTCGAAGTGGAAAGGCGGCTGAGCCCAAGGTTTTTTTAGGTTGCGCCAAGTAGTCGATGCATTTCATCAGAGAAGTACACCGAAACGTAAAAAAATTCGTTGGTCTACGTCACTTGTCGCCCGAATCAACCGTCGATGCTCCATTACTAAATGCAAATGCAACGTTAAACAACCAAGTGTAACCTTAGACTAAAGAGATATTATACGCACAGTGCCGGTGCAGCGCGCCGACTAGTTTCAAAGCTGTACATGAAAACGCATGCACTACTTTGAATGATTCACCTTAATACAATGGCAGAATTATATGCTTTTATAGCAATTTTATATGTTCGAGGAGCATACGAAGAAAAAAAGTTGAGGTCACCATATTTATGATCAAAGAAATGGGGACCGGTTTTTTTTGGAGATGTAATCAGCAGAAACAGATTCATAGGTTAATAATATTAGAAATTAAAGCTCGTTTTACTAACGCAGGAGCAGGATGACTGTCGAATTATTCCCCCAATACAAGAGTTTTCGATAAGCGGAGGGCTCTCAAGACCCACAATACAACTATCACCGTTTAGAAGAAGAGATATAATTCTAGCGGAAGCGGGACGGTTCCCGTTCCGCAGCGCCGAATCCCGAAGGACTAAATAAATTCACGATTTCGGTCGCGACAATAGAAAAGAGTCAAATCGCAAAAGGAAGGTTTACATAGAAATTACAATAAATTAAATAACACAATTAGGGGCGAGAGGTTAGCACAAAATATCAGAGACAAGCACATCAAAATCGCAGATAATTGGCCAAAGCAGGTATCATAGAAAATTTATCGGAAGTATTTCATTTTCGCTGGTTGGCTAGTACATGATAATTTCAATAGATTTTAGGAATGTTTTTGGGACGTTACTCGTCTCTCCGGACACCGAGCAAAATAGAGGCATCACACTGAAGGGGCCGACTGCGAAATTTCTGGAGCCTAGCTTGGCGATAACGATAGCCCGCGAGGTGTACGGTATAATAGCCAGTATTTTCAAAAAAAAGGTAAAGATTTCTAACTATGACTGTCCCGGCAGAAAAGGAACAAAAAATTGTTTAGCAAGCGATCCACGCAGCAAGATATAACGAACTGATCAATATATGAAATAAAGGCAAAAATGCAAATATTAAAAGTATAGCATCTATAATTGAAGGCGTTAAAGCATAGCTCAAAGAAAATGAAAATCGAAAGGCGATCGCGAGAGCGGTAGAACTCGGGGAATACTCTAACAACGCCGGTGAAGCCGGGGTCCTGAAAGGTTCCAGAGTTTCGAGTTCTAACGCACTCACCTGGTGAAAAGCAGAAAATTCCAAAAAAGTTAGCTCTACTCTACTGAAGAAAAACAATTAGGTTTCGTCGGAAATTTTGTAGACTGGAGAATTTCATTCGATATCGCCAGCACTATCGCCTTTTACGCTAAGCGCGAGCGGGAAGACGTTCGCTCGCGGGAAGCGGTATATGAGGCCGGCGAAATTAAGGGCCTCGCCGGGTTCGTTTCTGACACTGCCAAAAATCAAAATTGTAACAAATGGCTTACCCGAACTAAAAATCGTATCTGCGAGAGCAGTGCGAGAGAGAGACGTGGAAAACAGTGCTCCAGCTTTAAGCGAAAATAGAGTAGGAAGAACTACTTAATGGTGGTCATAAATTGAACTGTGGATTTATGGAATAGTAAAGAATAAGTGAAAGTGTTATCTAAGATAGAGACTAAGAAATTAGAGTGTTAGCAGTGAAATAAAAATATATGGATTGATACGTGGAAGGTGCGCCATTATAGAAATTTTGTTGAATTAGCGAAACCAGAGCGGAGGTAGTGACACGAGGAAGACTGAAAAGGAGACTTACTACGGAAGTATTTGATTAACTGTGTCGATGAAAAGAAGTTTCTTGTTATCAAACGATAATGAGTGAATAACCAAAGCGATAATGAACCAGACACCTGTTATATGGAGGCAATGTAGGAAGGAGATTAGAACAGAGGTATGGAAGTGTGTCCCATGCGTGAAGCTCTTCCATCCAAGCTGTCATAAGTTGCATAAGGTGTATAATGCAGAGAACGAATTAGTGCCATGTAAAGGCAAAGTCGAAACGTTTACAGTGAAAGGTGGAAATACATTGGATATCGGTAACTTAGGAGGAACAAGCGGCAAAGAGCGAAAACTGTCTACAAGCTCCGACGGTGGGTGAGTAGCAGGGAGTACTATGGACAACTTGATCGACAAAATTTACAATCTGATAAAAGAAATAAAGGATGAAGTAGGGGAAAAAGATGAAATAAAGAATATGATTACAGAAGCGATTGATAAGGAAATGGACAGAGTAAGAGTAGAAATTCAAAGTTGGAAAGAAGCAGAACTAGAAACGCTAATCAGTGAGGCAGTGAAAAAAGAGGTACAAAAGGTGATAAAGATGCTCCCAATGCTAGGAAACAGCAAGTCTGAAAAACAGTAAGAAAAAGCTACAGCGACGCAGCAGCGAGTGAACGCGAATCTGTAATTATAGTTCAACCAAGAGAGAAAAAATCTAGTTCTAACACAAGGGCTAGTGAAAATACGAAAAGCGATATCAAAAGTAAAATTGATGTTTCCAAATTGGGAGTGGGTATCACAAAAATGAAAAAAGTCACCAAAGGTGCAATTGTGATTGAATATGAGAATAAAAATCAAGCAGACAGACTAAAGGATAAAGTAACCAGAAACATGGAAGAAAAGTATGTAATAGAGGCACTAATGAGGAAAGAATTTAAGATACAAATATTTGATGTTGACAAGGAGGATTGTGAAAATGAGGATGATTTATGGGAAAAAATAGAAGAACAAAATGAATTCGCGAAAGACAGCACTAAAGGGAAAATAGTATATAAATCGAAAAGTGGGAGGTCTAGAGGAATAATGATCATATCGGAGGTAAACGGAGAAACATATAAACAGATGCTGGAAGAAGAAAGGGTAAAACTTGGATGGAAAATTTGCAGGGTACAAGAGTACATAGGAATTTTAAGATGCTACAAATGTTGCGGATATTATCATTTTGCTAAGGATTGCACGAAAGAAGAAACATGTAGCACCTGCGCTGGGACGCATGCAACATGAAATTGTAACAGTGAAGTCAAAAAGTGTACAAACTGTGAGAGCAAAATCAAATCCTTCAAGATTAAAAAACTAAATTCGAATCACTCGGCGTATGACTAAAACTGCCCATGCTATATTCGAGAAAGCAAAAAGCAGAAAAGTAAAATACAAAGCAGTTTATAGCAACGAAGAAAGGGTTATAAGGCGAAAAATAAAGCATAAGGATGAAATAGAAAATGTACGAATAGAGGAATTTAGACCAAATGTATTAGGATTCACAGAAACGCATGTAACTCAAATGGTCGAAGATCATGAATTACATATTGATGGTTACGTCTGCATACGGGGAGACTCAAAATCTAGTAGAACAGATGGAGTGCTATTATACATAGATAATAAAATTAAATTTTAAGTAGTAGCAATAGAAATAATAGAGCGAAACTGGTAGACAATTACGATCAGAATTATTGATAAAAACTATAAGGGTATACTAATGTTAGTCTATCATTCACCGAATAGCAGCGATGCAGAGTTTGTAAATTTCATGGAGGAAACATGTAACGATCGTATATTGAATGAGAACGTTATAATAATGGGGGATTTCAATATAGATATGAAAAACAATAGTTTTTACCAAAGAAAGTTAGTTAATTTAATGAATTAGAGTGGATTAAAACAATTAGTTACAGAACCAACAAGAATAGTAAACGCATCAGAAACAATAATAGATTTAATCTTCTCAAACACAGAAATCAAAATAGAAGTCAAACACGAATCCAAAATAACGGACCATTCAATGCTACTTATGCATTGGGATGTAGTGGGTATACAAGAGACTAATAGGATAGTTATCAAGAGAAATTATAAAATGATGAATAAAGATGAATTCAAAAGGCAAATAAAGACCAAATTACACGCAATACAGGACACTAATGTTGAAGAAATGGCGAACTCTGTTATTAAGGAAATTACTAATTGTTTGGACGAAGCTGCACCGAGGATAGGACGCAAGATAAATACAAAATGGCAGGGAAAACAATGGTCCTCAGAAGAAATTAGAGAGATTATTAAAGTAAGGGATAGAGCAAACAAAGTAGCTCGTAAAAGTAAGAAAGTATGTGACTGGGTATTACTCCGGAAACTAAGAAATAAAGTAGTAGATTTGTGTAGAAAATCAAAAAAAGATTATTTAGAAAAAAGTTGGATAATAATAAGAATAACCCAAAGTTAATGTGGGGAACATTAAAGGAAATGTTAAAGGGAAAAACAGGGAATACAGATATACAGGATGTTCGGTATGAAACGCACTGGAGTAGTACCGTTGCATTCCTTGGCAAATTCTAAGGTATACGTGTTTTTGCATTTTTTATTTCACATATCAAAATTTCGAGATAATCAGCTTTGAAGTTGTAATAAAGTGACCAGTGAGAATGCGTTTAGGTGGAGTGGAAGGGGGAGCCCGGCCTAGTCGCTGGCGACGCGAGCCGGCCCACAAGGCCTGCTTACACTAGACCAATAATACTGCGAGTGTTGTAGTGTCCTTATTTATCTGCATGTAACTGAGTGAGGCACAATCACATTCGCAGTACTGGCAGGGAATTACGGAACATACTCTCAATTGAAAGACACTATTCCTCATAATATCTATTCTTTTAATTTGAAAACATAGTTGTGTCAACGTATTCTTTGATGGTCCTTAAAAGGACCGTTTTTTGCTATACACATAGCCCAGTTCCGATCTCGACATGCCAATCTGCAACAATTACATACAGTTCCTACGATAAGAATTATTCGGAAGTAGCAAACGTAGAATACTTACGATCTTGGAATAAATTACTGCAAATGTTCAAAATGTGCACCATTAACATTTAAACATGCCGCTGCGTGTTTGAGCAAGCTTGCTCGAACATTCTTTAGCATGTCTTCGTTGATTGTGGCGATGCTTGCCGATAATCGGCTATTCAATTTTCCTCATTTTCTGGTCTGTCCCAGTAAACGAGTTTCTAAAGTAACATTCTCAGAGTAGAATATGAAAATGAAAATAGTATACTCAACTTACTGCCATTACACTCGCAGTATTATTGGTCTAGTGTAAGCAGGCCTTGTGGGCCGGCTCGCGTCGCCAGCGACTAGGCCGGGCTCCCCCTTCCACTCCACCTAAACGCATTCCCACTGGTTACTTTATTGCAACTTCAAAGCTGATTATCTCGAAATTTTGATAAATGAAATAAAAAATGCAAAAACACGTATACCTTAGAATTTGCCAAGGAATGCAACAGTACTACTCCAGTGCGTTTCATACCGAACACCCTGTATCTAAGGAAATCAAATTAGGAGAAAGTAGTTGTTCTGATCCAGGTATAATGGTCGAAAAATTTAATAAGTATTTTGTTGATAGTATCAGGCTTATAAAAAATAAAACGTAGAGTAGGAACTATATGTATAGAAGAGGCAAAGCATACTGTCTGTGTACTGGAGGAATTCGATAAGTTAGAAGAGTCGCAACTACGCAAATTAGTGCAAAACTTAGTGAACAAGAGTGGTACTGAAGAAGGAATCACAGTAGAGATAATGAAATTGGTGGTGTCAGCAGCGGGGGATAAGATATGCCAAATGATAAACGAAACATGGAAGGAAGGAGTTTTTCCAAGTCAATGGAAAGAAGCAATTATAGTACCAATACCAAAGATTAAGAGAACGATTAAAGCTGAGGAATTTAGGCCAATAAACAAGTTGCCCACGTATGAGAAAGTGCTAGAAAAAGTAGTGCAGAAACAATTAGTTCAGTACTTCGAAAAAAATAATCTATTTTCGGAATATCAATTGAGATTCAGGGAAAAACACTCTTATGAAACCGCCCTACAATGGGTGCTATCTAGCTGGAAAAGAGCCATTGGAGAAAGGAAAATGATAGGTGTCATATTCCTGGACCTAAAAAGAGCATTTGAAATAGTAGATAGACAAATGTTACTGCGAAAGCTAAATGAATATGGAATAAAGGGTAAAGTGTACAATTGGCTAGAAAGCTACCTACGAGGCCGATCGCAAAGGATAAAATTCAATGGAATCTTATCAAATCCCATTGCTGTGGATTTAGGAGTACCACAAGGGTCAGTGCTGGGAACGTTGCTATTTTTCATATTTATAAATGATATGGTGAAAGTGATAACGTGATAAATGAGGAATGTGAAATAAGACTGTTTGCGGATGATGCTGTAATTTATACAACGGGATATGCAAATAGTGAAAGAAATATGTTAATGAATGAACAGTTACAGAAGGTGGATGAATGGCTAAGAAATAAGCAATTAGAACTGAACGTCAGTAAAACTAAAGCAATGTTGTTAACAGGAACTCGAAAAAAGGCTAATGAATAAAATATAAGAATAGAAATAAGAGGTGAAATACTGGAAATGTTCGATCAGATCAAGTATTTAGGTATTGTACTAGATCAAAACTTAAATTTCGCAAAGCATGCAACCTACATAGGTAAGAAAGTAAGAGCAAAGCTAAGAGTTCTGCGTAGAATCGGTGGGGAAATATCGCCATACATGAGATGTGTAGTGTACAAAGAAATTATCGCACCAATATTTGAATATTATGCGACAGTAATGTTAGGAATGGGTGAAACAGAGTTGCAATATCTGCAAACACTACAGAACCAGGCAATGAAAGTGATACTAAGATGTAACAAATTTACAAGAGTGGAAGCGTTATCCTTCATGACCATAACGGAAGGAATGGAATATAATGTATGTATGCTAGTGTATAAAATGAGAAATGGACTATGCCCTAAGTACTTAGCAGATCAAGTAGAAATAGGATAAGGTAGTTCCAAAATCAGACAAAGAAATAATATCAAGAAGAACAAAAAATATAACTATACGACGGATTTTAAATGTACAACAATCTACCAATGGAAATAAAGAGCGAGCGGAATCTGAATAGTTTTAAGCGAACGCTATGGCAATATATAAACAGGAGGGAGCAAGGGGAAAGAACTATTAGTTAATAAGTTAATAGGTATGAAACATGTTGAGCGGAAATCTTATATAAGAATTTTAGTCTTGTATTACATATACTAGATGATTCATGTATCTTTACTAATGTAATGTGGTAGCTGATAAAGCTAATAAAGTTCATTCATTCATTCATTCATTCATTCTCTGCTTAGCCTTCCTCTCGTCTGTCCCTTTTCGTTCTCTCTCTTTCTCTACTCTTGTTCTTTCTCTTTGACCCTTTTTTTTGGTTCTAGTCACTAGCGGTGCGACGCTTCATACAATAATGGCACACCTCCCGTGCAAAATTATTTAGGAGCCCCGGGCATCCCTTCCCTAATCCTTAAAATTTCTAAGGTTGCCCCCCCCCCCCCGCGGGCGGTCGCGACGGGATAGCTCATACTTGAGCGGGAGGAGGAGGGGCTCGGCGGAGTATCGAAGATCCCCGACCCTTCACGAATTTTGACGAAGCGATTGATGAGCGTCAATGGATGTGATCGATGGAGGGGGCATTGAATCCGACGGCAGACGTAGCCGGATGGAGATGGACGAAGTTTGGCGAAGACAGCCGGTCGGGAATGAATTTGGCCGAGGTACAACCGTTTGGCAGCTTCTAGCTGGCACCGGCGAAGTGAAGTTCTGGATCCGGCGTAGAGGGGGTCTCCCCCTTTTCTTCCCGGCGGTCACCCAGGTGATGCGGATCTCGGTGGTCGCTTGGCCTGGCGGTTGGACGGGGAGGGCATCTCCCGACTCCCGGTCAATGGCGAGGGCGGCGAGGGTCCAAGGGGGCGTCCCTTTTGGACAGCCGGCTGAAGGGTGGAGGAGCCCCGTCGACTCCCTGGCGGACCCTGTAGATGGTGCCCCGACGGCGTTTCCTCGACGGTGTTGTCGAGACGAAACGGTACTCTATTGGCAGAACTCTCACACGGTGCTCTTCACCTCAATCAATGCGTTGAGCCCCGTTCCCTTGGTGCAGAAACGGTATACTCCAAATTTTTTAGTGTCCTCTCGTCCCTCCGTGTGAATAGGTCAGGTTTACTCCGTAAATTGTCGGATCTTTCATAGCAGTGGGCCTCGATGAGGAGCGGCGAGCGCGTGTAAATCAGAAAGAAGCGGAGCCGTAACAATGTTTGTAGCTATAATAATTCACAATAGGACGATACGCGACGCAGACGAACAAACAGAATTTGTAGACGGGGTGAATCTTACAACTAACGATTAATGTGTGGAGCATCACACGTCATTTGGAGGCTAACTAATTTTGTTTTGTGACAGGATTCCTGAAATCACATCACAGTATGTTTGTATGTGTTTATTTGCTTTTCAGAATACAGTTTATTCTATAGCAAAGGAGGTACAATGTTTAAGATCTATTTTAACGAATTTTTATATTCTATCGTTCTTGTCTTATTTGTTCATCCTAAACGCACGAGAACCACATCCTTTATTAACGAAGGAATATTGCACTTATTGCACTTATTGAGTTACTGTCACAGCTTAACAACAGTTCTGTCATTGTGTGATTGCCCCGAAGTATACGTGTTAAGTAGTGATTTCTTAGTGGTTCAAGGATTGGACACTTCATTATGAAATGCTCTACTGTATCTCCCTCCTGTGTATTGCACACTAGGCAGATTTCTTTCACATCAACATAACTATTTCTGTTTACCACTATCCTGAAGGAGTACTTTTTCGTAAGTCTTAATTGGATCATGACTCTGAATGCTAGCCAGGAGACTCTTTCCCCAAAGTATTCTGCGGCGTTTGCGGGGATTGTTCTAGGGAGTAGAGTTTGCAGCAAATGAGTGTATGTTATCTTATTTATGTTTTGAGTTAGGAAGTATCTGTCAATCTGTTCATAGAGAGCTGCGATAATCGCTCTCTTCATGTCTGCGTCCAGGTTATCAAATAGGTTTAAAAACGCAGGGTTTCCAACACTCTTAACCCTTTGAAGCATGCTGGTAACCCACGTTACCACCTCGACTTCTTTAAATTTTGGCCATTTAATTTCTAATTAACGCATTTTTACGCAGTTTTTTTACATTTTTCAGGTATCTTAGCAATAAAAGAAGATAAAAAAGTTGAGTAATCATAAATATTTATTGTAAAAGTTTTATAAATAAACAAATATGAAAAAACAGTGATTTTTTTGGAAAAATTGATTACTGACGAAGTTTTTTAAGATTATTTTTTGAAATTTTGTATAAAAGGGTTTTTGGGGTCGCTGATTAGGAATCCGTGGTATACATTCCATACTTTTCACAAATTAGAGCACTTGTGAATCTACTGAAATTTTATTCCGGTGGTCATGAATACGGGAAAGACAAAACGAGTAGAAATAGCCGACATTCCGAGCAATTTGGAATCTGTTGATGGACTTGGCGATTCTGATGGCGAAGAAGAGGTTTTTGTTTCAAGAACACTTACAGAACAATCCATTCCTATATTGGATCCATCTTGAATCCGCCATTTTGAATTTTAAATCTGATAAGGGATTCATAAACAGCGACCTCAAAAACCGCCGAATATACATTTTCACCAATATTCTCGCGGTTTTTCATTTCGGCTGCCGCCATCTTGGATCTGCCATTTTGAATTTTGAAAATCTGATAACGGATTCGTAATCAGCGACCCCCATAATCCGTGTATACCAAATTTCATAAAAATCCAATCATTAGAAAAATGTATGCTTCAAAGGGTTAAGGAGTTGAACTTGTCGTTTAAAGCAGATTTTTGGTAGACGCGTATCCCTCATGCTCAGTATTCTTATGATCCATTCCTATGTGAGTTCGAGAACAGTGGCTGACATTCCTTGGCGGCCCAGTTCGATTCTTAATAAAGCACCAAACATACATTTTAGAAGACATAGGGCACGCTTGAAAAAGGCAGTTTGGGCTTTCTCAATTACATCGAGATATCTGAAAACCCACACCGGTGCAGCGTATAATATAATCGCTGCGGCTATAGTGGCGAAGAGTTTCCAGATACTTGTGAGAGTATTGATTTTAGCCCTTGAAATGATCGACAAAATGGCAGAAAATGCCATATTAGCTTTTTTAAACGCATTCTGTGCAACTTGCAGTCCCAACGAGGAGCTGCTGAACGTCATTCCAAGATCAACGTAACTAGATACGACCTCAATTTTCTGACCCACATACCAAAATTTGTTATTCTTTTTTCCGAACCTGCCCGCTCTTCTACAGGGTAGGACTTTTGTCTTGTCTGTGTTAACTGTGAGGTCATGTAAGTCGCAGTATTCTTGGAGAGCAGTGAGCTTTCTCGTTACACCCATAGCAGACAATGCCAAAATTTCCAGGTCGTCAGCATAAGAGAGCATCAATATAATTGTGCCTCCCTCGACCTGAATACTCCCGAGTGATTTTTCTCTAAAAAACTCTCAATGTCGGCGATGAACAGAATGAAGAGCAATGGACTGAATATTTCCTTCTGCAGAACATCTTCTGTTATTTCGATTTTGTCGGAAAGTGGGTCGCTACATTTGACCTGCAGGTGGCTACCCCATACAGTGCTCTAAGGACTCTAACCATCTTCGCACTTATTTCTATTTGAAATAACTAGACGGTTGACGGGGCCGAAAGCTCTTTGAAAATTTACGAATATCGTGTACGCGACACATTTCTCGTTTCTGAGTTATATGGCTGAACTAAGTGAGTACACATTACCGAGTCAGCTTCTATGTTTTCTAAATCCAGCTTGGCTGTCAGGTAGTATATCATTTACCTCTACCTAGGTTTCGAGCCTCTTCGCGATTATTTATGTGAACATTTTGATTATATGATTAATCAGCTCAATTCTCCTATAGTTTAGCGGGTTGGCATTGCCATTATGACATTTGCCTGGCTGATGGGAAACTTTTCTTCGCGGAAGATCCTGTTAAATAGACAGAGAGAGTATAGAATCCAGTTTTCAGGAAGGTTCTTTAGGAATTCGTTAGCGATACCATCTATTTCTGGTGATTTCTCAGTTTTGCTCTTTTTTAATGCGCCTTTTAGCTCCTCAATAGTTATATCAATGTCTATGACAGGATTTAGTACCCCGATGTAGTTAGTGTCATTGTTGCATCTAAGAGGATAGATGGTCACATAAAAACGCTCCAGTAGTATAGCTGTGGGAGTTCTGGATCAAGATTGCTGTAACCGACATTTACCGACACTCTAGAACCTTCGAAGGTAGGTGTCCGTGCTAAGTTGTGGTCGTTAGCCCTACGATTTCGGGAAGTGATGTCATCGAGACTCCCCGATTCCAGGAATTTTAGGAGGATTCTCTCCTTCTAAAACATTCTAGAACCTTCCGAAACCTTCGACGGTTCGCGTCCGTGCTAAATCGTGGAGGACCGCTCCCGGAGCCGGCGGCCCTCTCGCTTGACGTTTCGAAGCAGCCCCTTGTCCTTCGATCCCCGGAGAAGCTTCTAGAATCTTCTAGAAGCATCAATGACTCCCCCCTCCCAACCCCTCCGTGCAGGTTCGTGCAGGTTTCGGGCGGTAGCGTTCAGCCGGAAACCAATTCGACCTCGAACGCCATCTGTCGGAATTGCGCGTCGAGGATGCAGGTTTCGGACGGCAGCCCTCGTACGGAAGCTTCCAGGACTTTCGATGACTCCCGCCCTCCCACCCCCCAAACCCGTGCAGGTTCGCGCAGGTTTCGGACGGCAGCCCTCCGGCCGGTTCGACCTCGAACGCCATCTCTCGGAATCGCGCGTCGAGCGTGCGGGTTTCGGACGGCAGCCCTCGTACGGAAGCTTCCAGGACTTTCGATGACTCCCTCCCTTTCCAACCCCGGGCAGTGAGCGAGCAAAGTCCACCTGCATTCTAGAAAGATCTACGTATATGCAGGTTGTTCGAACGCGCGATTCCCGATTATGCTGCATCAAATTCCAAGAATTGTTCTTCCAAGAATTGAAGCAGAGCGATAACGTAAGAGCTGTCACGTAAATCTGAAGTGTAGGGTTCCGGGTGATAAAAATAATTCT
>JARQST010000481.1:13050-23657 GCA_030142225.1 Pachycephus smyrnensis | reverse complement strand
TCAGTGCGCAGTTTAAGAGAATTTTCGCGTACAGTCAGCCCCGATCGGAAATGTGGCGCGCGATGCAAGCGCGGAGGCAGAGGAGAGATGAATCGGTCATGGCATACGTTACGGAAAAACTTGAATTGTGTCGTTCGTTGGAATTACCATTTGAAGAAGTAAAATACTAAGTGGTGATTAGTCTGTAGTCTAACGACACGTACGTTCAAATGACCTCTCGCAATCACATGGGAGAGGATGATCTGCTAGAAGACATATTGGCAACGGATTTAGCAAATAAAATTAGAAGGCCTGGAGGAGAGGAGAGAAGTCAACCGCACCCGGTATCAACAATCACGCGAGCGACGCCTGATACAAGGGCACCAAACGACAACAATGTGGAAACGCGTGCTCGAGCGGGACGACCAGCTGATCAAGAACAACAACAGCCATGAACCTGTTGTCGTTGTGGCGAAAGAGGACACTTGTCACGTGACTGCCCAACCAGAGTGCGCGGTGTGTGTTATCGTTGCAGGGAGCCGGGGCATTATGCAGATAGATGTCCAGGGCGCGAGGGCCAGCCATCGACGAGGGGTAACACGGAGGAACGAGAGACGGCAGTTCGGACTATGGTATCACATCCAGGAATGCGAAAAGCAAAAAGTGCATTGACGAAAATAGTAACAGTGAACTGTCGTACAGAGGTTATAGGGCTGATCGATTCAGGCAGTTCCGACTGTTTAGCACAGGAGTCCCTGGCCAAGGAGGCTGGATGGAAAATCGAGCCACACTCTCCGTTAGAAACGACATCAATTAATGGAATCGGTGGCGAAGTACAACCTAAAGGCTGGTTCAAGGCGATATTGGAAGTAGATGGAGTACAAGGTGAGCCCGTAATAGTTTTAATAGTACCAGACTGGACAATACCATACCCATTCTTGGTGGGAAGATCATTTACGGAACAGGATAGTATCGAATACTCGAGAGATGCGACAGGTCTACACTTTAAAAAGAGATTCGAGTACAATCTGAACGTAGAAATGAACTCAGGACCGGAACACGCAACAATATTGGCCGAGGAAACGGTCCAGGTAGAACCTAGGTCATCATCCTTCGTAGAAGCCAATTTGCACAGTTATCATGTGCAGGTCCAAGTTGATAACTTGTCCGACAAGTTACAGGTCATAACTCAAGGTAGCGTTCTCGCACGAGTACCTATGATGTCATTAGAACCTCGATGTTACGATATGCGCAAGTCAGTGGTAGGAAGACGGATGCCCATTACGGGGGAGCAGTTGCAATTGGTCCATGTACCGGAAGAGCGACGGGAGGAACTACTGAAACTAGCCAATCGTTACCGGGATTGTTTTGCTCTTGATCTGGAGGAGTTAGGATGCACGGAGTTAGCCGCTATGGAAATTCACGAGATTCCGGGGAGTCTCCCCGTTCGCCAAAAACCATATAAAGCCGCGAGGGCGGAAAGAGCGACGATACACCAAATCATCCAAGAATGGAAACGCTTAGGCTTGGTACGGGAGACAAAATCGCCGTATGCAAGTCCCGTCTTATTCGTAACGAAGAAAAATGGGGATGCGCGGCTAGTTGTCGATTACCGAGGGCTGAATCGCCAGACTGTCAAGCAGTCCTTCCCGATACCCGACCTGGAGGAAGCGCTGGAACGGCTGGCAGGCTGCACTCTATTCACGACCCTGGATTTGGCCAACGGGTACCTCTAAGTTCCGTTAGCGGAACAGGCAAAGGAGAAAACAGCTTTTGTTACGCCAGACGATACCGGAGAGTTCGAGAGAATGATCTAAAGGGGAAGGTTGCGTTTGTTATTTAGATGACGTGTTAGTGCCCGCGAGGAATTGGCCAGAGATGCTGCAGAGACTGGAAGCAGTATTAGGAGCGCTGAGAAGGGCCCACTTGACGCTGAACCCCAGAAAATGCATATTCGGAGCACCAAAGGTCGTGTACTTGGGGCACACTCTCTCCAAGGACGGGTTACGCCCGGGTCCAGGAAAAACCAAAGCAATTGCGGAATTTCCGCCACCGAAAAATATTCACGAGGTACGTCGATTTTTGGGTCTGACCAGTTTCTTTCGAAAATTTGTACCACAGTTCGCAGCGTTGGCGGAGCCCCTAACCCGAATGCTGAGAAAGGATATTGCATTCACCTGGGGGACGGAACAGGCACAAACGTTCGAGGAACTAAAACGGGCACTGACCACGCAGCCAACGCTAGCCTCGTATAATCCCTCAGCTCCTACGGAACTTCACACTGACGCCAGTGCGATAGGGCTAAGTGGAATGCTCTTCCAAACTGGACAAGATAATGCGCTGCATTTAGTGAGTTGCGTCTCGAAGAAAACGACTGCAGCAGAACGCATCTACCATTCGAGCAAGCTGGAACTCTTGGCGATAGTCTGGAGTGTGGACAGGTTCCGAAATTACCTATTAGGACGAAAATTCACAATCATCACGGATTGTCAAGCGCTCATTTATCTGAATGCCCATAGGACACGACAACCCATGATAGCACGATGGTATGACCTGTTACAAGAGTACACATTTGACGTCCAACACCGCCATGGTACCAAGATGGCACATGTGGACGCGCTCAGCCGAGCCCCGGTCGAAGTAGCCACGGATACCATGGAAGAGATTGTGAACGACCGATGGGCATACGTGGCCTTTAGCGACGAGGAATACGGAACTGCTATACAGCATGCCGACTCCGAAATTCGCGAAATTATAAGATTATGCAAGCTGCCCGACAGCGAGAAGAATACAGAGGAACGGAATCGAACGCAGCACTATAAGGTGCAGAATGACCTCCTCTATCGGCTGACCTGGAAAAATAAGACAGAGAAATTACTGATCGTGGTCCCAAAATCAATGCGGAAGAGCATAGTCGTACGCTTTCATGACCTTCTTGGATATTTTGCGGTTGATAAAACCATAGAGCGTATTCGCACCGCCTTTTGGTTCGCCAACATGAAAAGATACGTACTCACCCACATACGACTATGTCCCGAGTGTGTTTTGGCAAAGGGTGGACGAGGAAAACAGCCTGGATTCCTGCACCCTATTCCACCAGGAGCACGTCCTTTCGAGACAATACACCTTGATCACGTTGGGCCGTTCGTTCGATCACGACAGCGGAAAAGTCAGTTATTGGTGTTGATTGACAATCTCACCCGATTTGTACAGCTGTATCCAGCTGGTGGACCAACGACACGAGAAGTACTTGCTGTGCTACACGATTTTATTCTCCAACGAGGACTCCCAAAACGAATTATTACGGATCGAGGAACTTGTTTTACGGCGCATGAATTCGAGAAATTCTGCGACCAAAATGGGATAACACATATTTTGAACTCCCCGCGACACCCGCAGGGGAATGGACTTGTAAACGAGCAAATCAGACCTTACTTCCGATTATTTCAGCAAAGACACCTCGTGATCGCCCGGAAGAGTGGGACAAGCGCCTGTCTGAGGTCCAGCGAGACCTAAACACCGCGGTGAACAAGACCACGGAGAAGAGCCCGTTTGAGGTTTTACATAGATATCGGCCAAGGTTCACCGACAGAATATTCCAGGATTTGACACCCCTTTCTGAGGAGCCGCCGCACCAGGACCCTGCGAGGGTGCAGCAGGAGACTCGAGATCGAATCATCTTAGAACAACGGTGAATGAAGGAACGTGAAGATCGGAGGCGCTGGGCGGGTACGCGCTATGAGGTCGGAGAGGTTGTTTTTATGAAACGAGGAAAGAGACAGACTGGAGAGCCCACTAAGGGACAACCCAAATACAGGGGCCCTTGACGGTTACAGAGGTCTTACCCGGCGATACGTACAGAATTCTGCAATTGGGAGGAGATTAGTTGAAAGGACTCTACATCTCAACAGCTCATGCTTCACAATTGAAGCCCTGGCGTCTTCCTCTCGAAGCAGTGGTCGACGATGACAATTCTACTGATACCAAGAGCTCAAACGAAGATACCGAGCCGGAAGCACCCGACGACGAGGACGCAGACTCGCCAAGCGACGATCTAGACATTCCGGAGACCGCAGAGGACGCAGCGGAGGAACCAGAGCGCGCGCCGGTATCTTTGCTTTCTGTTTCAGATCCGCCTGCACGAGATGGAGAACTCGCGACGGAGTCAGCGGAGGACCACGGTGGGCACGAAGATCCTTGCGATGACATAGATACACAACCGGCAATGAGGGAAGGGTCAGACCAGGATGCTCTGCCAGACGAGGTTGCCCTACGGAGGAGTCAGGGACAACGCCGACCCCCGGAGCGGCTCGAATATGGCCCTTACTGACCTTACGATCTCTATAATCATATATATATAACTACACAGATACGTTCAGATCCTTATTATAATACTTAGAAATACATTTAGACATAGCGTATTGAAATATCTCAAGATGCACATTGTTACTGCACTCACGTTCGCAGGATGGCCGGGATGTGAGCGTCAGTGTGAATGTGAAGTGAGTCTGGACTGCGTGAGAGGGGATGGATAAGTGTCGAGTGCGAATCGGTAATGTGTGTGTGTGTGAGAGAGAGAGATAGTGAAAGGGGAGGAGTCGAGAGAGAGGGAGTTGCCGAGTGTAAGCGAACAGTGTAAGGTGTGATTCGGAGTTCGAAAAATAAACGGATAACGTGCGATCAGAGAAAACGTGTGTGATTTTCTACCTACCGCCGAGTCATTTTTCTAAAACGCCCACGAGATTCTATCAGTCGGGTTACAGAAACCTTGCAATTGCAAAAGATACTTATCGCTTAGTCCTTTTTTTATTAATAAAAGTCATGTTAGTAGCATGGGGCGAACAAAAGAATTTAATAATACAAAATTTCGCAAAAATCAATTCGGCAGTGTAAAAGAAGAAAAGTGTGACAATAATCAAAGTAAAGATCCACCGCCAAAACATTCAGAGCCAGCTAGCTGTTCAAGTAAAAGACGCGTATGAAAAATAATCAGAATTTTGGGGTCACTGAATACGCATTTGGGGTCAAAATTTAAAAATTCAAAATGACAAATCGAATGTGGCGATCCATTATTTGACCATTTTTAACAGTTTTTAGATTTCTTTAAAACTCGGTACGGGGTTTTCTTAGGTCGCTGAATACGAATTTGTGGTCAAAATGTGAAAATTCAAAATGGTGGACCCAATATGGCGATACAAAATTTCGAAAAATTCAATTAACTGGTGGATGTCTACAAAACTCGGTACTACGGAATTTTTTGTGACGCTGAATACGAATGTAGGTTCGAAATTTGAAAATTCAAAATGGCAAATCCAATGTGAGGACTCCCCTGAAATTTCGTGATAACAGATATATCAAAATTTTATTAGTCTATCATTTCATAACGTTTTATTCTATTTTAAAATGGCAATATGGGTCGCCATATTGGATCCGCCATTTTCAATTTTTACCTCAAATTTGTATTCAGCGACCTCAGAAACCGTTATATACAAATTTTCATGAAATTTCATTTAATAGAACGCCCGCCACATTTTTGGCCCACTTTGGTGACTTTGGTCTCGACAGCCAAGAGTTAGTTAAGTTAATATATTGACACGAACTCCATATCCGTCCGACGTTGGGCCTAGGTTTTGCCAAGAATTTTACCAATCTTGGTCCACTATTGAAAACCAAGACTTGGTAGCTAAGATTGGTCCAAGCTTGGGTCGTTTTTTAATCGTGGCTGAGCATCGGTGATTGTTACTTATGAAAATTTTTTCTGACGAACACAAGATATGTAATATAAAATTTCATCATAAGAAAGTTTAAAACGTTTTAGGTTACGATTATGTTGAGTGTGGATACGTATACGACGAAATGAGCGTCCGTGGACGTGTGTGCTCGAACCAGTGAAATAAATACGTATCATCAAATGATTACAATAAAGCCGTCTTGTTCGTCGGTAGTCGTGCATGCACGGTGGTCCACATCGAAGAAACAAAATTGTTTGATTTTGGCAGAACGTCTAGACAGTTGCCCATATCTGGACCAAAAATTAATTTAGGATCTGTATGAGTACCAAATCAAGCTTGCCTGATTTAGTCATTGAGCCCTGATAATAAAATCCAATCGGGACCTAATTCGACATGTACAGTAGACTCTCGTTAAGAGTACATTTCTGGGGGTGTAGGGAAAGGCGATTCGAAGAAAACGAATACTTAACGAGAGCCCCCACTATCCAACAGATCTTTATCAGAATTCATTGTCCTTACTTGTTTCTAAACATGCAATCCTTCCGCGCTTGTACAACGACACGCTCAGTAGGTGGTAGTGAGGATAATCTGAATGTCCCGAAGTGCAAGATTATCGAGCATATCACGTTTATCGAGCATATACTTAACAGGAGTTTACTGTAACATGATTGAATTCTAAGAATCCGATCGGGCGAACATGACCCAACCCTTGTAAAATAATTCAATCGGGCCCGGATGAGATAAACACATTTGTTCTATAGGAAATTTTATTAGATTGTTAATATTCATTAACAACCATTAGTCATGCAATTAAAAAAAAATTAGGTGCGTGTGTTACTCGCGGTTGATACACACGTATATTTGGTCTACCGGAAACGGGCTTCGAACCCCCAATCATCGGATGCTCGAAATGAGCATTTACCATCAGCCCAATTTGTAAATGTTACTTCGGTTAAAAATTATAATCGTCCATATTCGTATATATGAAACAGTAGATTTTGCTGACTTTCTCCAAAGAAATAGCCCAATAAATGTAAGAATTTATTAATTCTCAGTGAATCTAAATCTTGTTGTAATAAAATATTTTCCTTTAACCTAGGAAAGGCTAAAACTCGCTGAACGCAAACGCAAAATTCCTATTGTAAAGTGAATATTCGAAGAAATTATCGTTACGTCTGTCGAACTTACTTCTTAGCAAGATATTTTGATAATGTAACTCGACATAATCCCGATGAGGACTCGATCACATAATCCTATTGCATTTTGATTCTGATCGTAACAAGTACAACTAGATTGGATTCTGACAGGTTCCTAATCGAGCATGCTTGAGTAAGGCATACTTTTTGAATACCCGATTGGGTCCTCATGGGATATCGGATCAACTTCCAGCCAAGACTTTGTTTTTAGTGAGACATTTTGATAATGAGGCAACTTAATTGGATCTTGATCTCGACCCGATCACATTACCCTGTTGAATTATTCTTTTCAACGGGATATTTTGCTATTAAGGCAACGTAATATGATCCCGACGTGGGCCTGATCACCTAACCTTATTGGACATGGTTTCTAAAAGCGCTAAGGCAATTTGATCCATGCCCTAAGCATACCCGATCGGGTCCTTAATAAACATCGGACATATTTCTAGTCGGGATAGTCGTGTATATACAGACGAGCAAATCAAATACGTTTTAACAGGTTTCAGCGGTTATACTAAAACAGTTTTGCTGATTCGTAATTATACGTATAACTTTAATACAGATGTTAACCCTTCCAAATAAATTGTCAAAAGACTTTACCAGTTTAAAAATGAATAGACACCTGCAACTCCGCTGACAAACGATAGACAGTGGTACGATTACGCATCTAACGTAACCGTAGTCATTCGTACGACTAAGAGTATGCGGTTAAATACGACCGCTCACGACCGTTTGGTCATTCGTAGTCGCATCCAAGGTAAACCCAGCTTCATGAAATACAATCTAGGTTTATACCAAATAAAAGGTGATGCCAATATATTTTAATCCAGCTATAAACATAACGTAACATAGATATTTTAAAAAGTAAAATAGAATCAATTTATAACTGTTTCATTGTCGAATAGTATAATTATTAGATATATCTGCTTTTATTTTATCATGATTCTAAACACAATTTCGTTTCGAAGGGAAATATTACGTCTGATGCAATTCAAGGATTATAATAATCAGGTAAACTGACAGTAGTTTTGATTTCAGTGTTATGTAGAGGTTGCATTTGATATGAAGGACATTACAAAATTCTTAGTGGTCGACGGGGTCATTGTGGTGAAATAGAATATTAATAATAATACTGACTATAGGTATGCATGCAAAGATCCTTGAATAAGTGGAGTTGTAGAAATGAATTGCCTTGCTGATTCTTACAAATTCATATTAAATTTACTTTTTCGTTGTCGCATTTTTTGCGATGCGGCATACAAAAGTATATTATTTTCATTATTATGTGTCTAGATATTATAATATGCGAATTAGGACTGATACACGAATTTCGTACAAGACGTGCGTTTGTGAATAATTATTTATTGTAAATATATTTATTATAAATAAAATAAATTATTTTCAAATGAAATCCCGATATGATTATATAAACGAATACAATCAATAAGATAGAAATGCAATATATAACATTTTTAAATTTAACAGAATACTCGCGATAACATTTGACAGTTTTCCATAATATCGCATCATTTAACCTCCGAAAAGTGCCAAAAGATTTTACTCAAAATTCTTAGTGAAATAGTGCCTAATTAAACAAATTAAATGATTGAAGTCGTAAGGTAACATAAAATATGAAATTATATACAATATACATATACATAAAACAACACATTGTGGCATTTGCAGACTAAAAATTATTAAAAATTCGTAAAGAGACTTTACATAAGCACAATTGGAGGCCAATTGAATTTAATAAATCATAATGTGTCATCATTTTGACGAACTCGAACGAACGATTAAACTCTAATTAAAGTGCTATTTTCTCTCAGTTAATTATCTCACAATAGATACTGGTAACACGAAAAGCCTAGTTTAAGTATTCGCCATTCCCAACAGCAATTCATTTGAATTAATATCGATTCCATACAGTTTTGTAAATTAGTTGATTAACCTCGTAGTTTTATTTGGGATTTTCCAGTTATTGTACTTTCCATTTGGTGCATTGATCAAATCATAAATTGTACAACTATCAATTTGGCAGTCCATAACGCAACGAAAGAGAGAATCAGAGTGTGAGAGATAACAGTAGGGACTGACATAAAATGGTGAAAGCGAGAGAAGTTGTCGGTGGCTATTAAATCGAGTTATTTTCAATTGATAATTGTTCCACGTATTTACGAATTAATTAATCTTTATGTCGTTTTTGCATCACGTTAACATCCCTTAATTGATGTAGTTGTCAAAATAAAGTTAATACTTACACTCGAACGTCATGTATTCGAACAACTACGCGCGAGTAGTACTTTAATATGAAACAATTTAAGTGATAGATTGCTAAACATGTCTTCCTGGTAATGACGTGTAATCAACACTGTACCTTATACGTTGAGCGTTGATTCATACACGCGTGCAGATGCGAACTTTTTCCAGCTGTGAAAAATATTGAAGTTATGAGCTCCGTTAAATTGTTCAATTTTAGTCCATCGTATAAATTCTACTTAATACGGAATGAATGACTGTTTTCAGAGTTACTATAAATTCATGAGTCAAAGAATTAACCTTAGATGGATACTCCGGGATTCTGTATCACTCCAACGCGACTTTTTTTGGCTGACATTTGTGTACAGACGCTTCCCGCGAGCTCTATTCAAATGTACTTTTTACCAAATTAAATGCATCGAATTCCAATTTAAAAAATACCAATCTCTTCGTTAAAGAATATCGAAGATATTGCATGCCTTAGAACTCCGTTTCTAATAGTATAACGGAAAATATATGCTGCAATGGGCATGGAGTGATGGAGCATCCCGGAGTATCCGTCATGGGAACGTCCAGAGGGTGTATCAGTGTAGGGTTAATACCCTTCAAACGAACGTGGGAATATACAAAGCGCATAGCTCGGGTATTAAGTAGCTATCTTTTGACTTGGAAATGTGGGGGAAGAAATTGAATTCTTCCTGAAGATTTTCTATCTCTTTCAACCAAGGATTTCCGAGTTTGGAATGCGGTCGACGTTTTTTCTCGTTTAGAAATTGTGATGGCAGAGAATGACATTGCTATTTCGCGTGATACAAAAAGTACTTTGGATCCCGATACTACGAGAAAAGACGAAAGATTTACTTTGACGGGAGTCACGAAGATTAATGAAATTTCTAAAGGATGTTTTTGCACGATCAACTCGACACACTCGACGTGAGTTTTCTACTTTCATCCTTCCCACCATGGTTTTAAATAGGATCGCATAACTGCAGCTTTTAATTTTAACGTATTCTTGGTAAATTTATGTAAAGTTCTAGTATAGTAGATAGTCACAAAACATCTATAAAATCATTTTCAATACACATACTCCTGCACATACAGCATTATTCAAGCTAACGTATCAACAGACGCCGCTCCTATCATGGAAATTAAATAATCAAGCTTATTTCAATCGGTACAATACTCCTGAATAACTCTATGTATTGTGTACACAGTAATTCTACTCAATTGTGCTAACTTATGTTAACCCGTTAATTTAATTTCAACGATAAAACCAATTTCAGTTGGAGCTTTTGAGCTGAATAATTTAGGTACATATGAGGTAGAAGTACCGGTTTTGGCCAATGCACCGGTTTTGGCCATCAACAATACTTTTGAGCGTTTTTCGTGGCTACAGTATCCCTGTGACTAAATTCAATTGTGATCTTCCAAACTTAGTATA
>JARQST010000481.1:0-11305 GCA_030142225.1 Pachycephus smyrnensis | reverse complement strand
CTTTTCTTTTGGTTACTTCTAAATTTCTATTATCAAATTTAAAGGCCTCGCTAGCCACTACGGCCTACGTAACAGTATAATTAACGATTATCCCGCTACCAGCTGAGAAAAAACAATACTGAAAGGAACTTTACCATACATGGTTGGATTTAAAATGTGATTCTGCACATTTTATGTCATACAAGTATGTGGTCAAATTCCTAAAAATAAGGTTTGTGGGGGTCATTTTCGGAAACAAAAAATGTTTAAATAAATTTTCTGTTGCGTTATTTGAAAGTACTTTTGAAACCATGCAACTTTTGTCTGAAACATTTTTTTGTATTTTAGCTGCTACGTATGGGCCCTGGGTCGTGGGATCTCCTTTAGCATTGGAAGCGGAAGTTGCTTAACGCTACCTAGTCGCCTTTTCTATCTTTTACTTCTATCTTGATGTATCTCAGTCGCGTATCTTTTATTTGGTGCTACCTTTTCTCTATCTTTTGAGGTAAGCTTCCTTTCTCCTGTAACTGGTCGCGAATCTATTGGACAATTAGCTTAACACTGCTACCTCCGTAGTGGGCTATCTTTTATCTATTCTGTTAGCTCTGCCCTATCGGCCAATAATCGTCCATACGAAGAGCTTCGCTACCGTGAGTGAATATCTGTTATTTGTGCTACCTCTTGGCGTAATAATTTTTCTTGTGGTGGTTCCCTCGATTTCAGCCCCGGCGAAGAGCCGCGCTTTCTCTACTTACCATTTGTAATTCGATCACCTTTTCTCTTCCCTTGTACGCGCATTGATTTTAAGCGACCTCTCGCGGGCGAACTAACTATTTGCGGCTACTTAAGGTCCAAGGACTTTGCACGCGTGAGCAGCTACCTCAGTACCCATTACCGCGGATTATTGCCCGAAAAACTAGCATCTCTTATCAGGTCGAGTATTTTAGTATTTTGCATAATGTATCTCTTTTTCTTTATTTCATTCAGCTTACCCGGCCCTCCCCAAAATTTATTATTTCTTGTATTATAATTTCGCACTGATAATTTATAGAACGTTTAGCTATCTGTTGTTCTTTCTATCTGTTGTTCTTTCTTGAAGGGCCTGTTACTTCTTTCGAGGATCTGCTATCTGTTTGTGCTAGTATATTATTGTAAGATTGCTTTGCGATGCTTTCTTAGACTGATAGTTATTTTGTGCGCTACTTCCTTCCTTCCTTGGTGCCTGTGCACGACGCTTTGGTTTCTATAATCGCCGCTTCATGATTTGACGAATTGCCAGGTGCAATAAATTTTGTTAAGTTTGCTGTTACCATCTCGCCTTTTGCTTCGTTACCTCACCCTGCTCCTCTCCAGTACCTTTCAGGGGCTGAGCTAGTTAGACCTCCGCGACGACTGTCTGGAGCCGTGGTGTATTTTGGTGTTATGTCTTAATTACCTTCGTGTTAGGAATCATTACGTCTCTCTTACTTGACACTACGGGGTGTCTGGCGCCCAACGGCTATTTTAGTATAGAGTACCTTTGTACCTCGTGCCTAGCTATTTCACCTGGATTCGGGCAAGTCGGACGAAAGTGACGCTTCCCTGTTCTACCTTACCTATACCTTTTGCTTCGGTAGGGAGGTGAATATTACAATATATAGGATATATTTAGGAATATTGCACCAACTAAAGTTCGCCTGTCCATTTGATTTCAACAATATGAATAACACTGATTAGCCCTGAATAGCCCTATATATTATTCGAAGATACTCTGTTATCCACATAAATGATTAGTATGCAAATACATTTAGTAATCATGTTGCATGTACATGATAATAATGCTTAAGGGGGTATTCTAGTCTAGCCGGTCGGAAAAATCGATTTTTATTTTTTTGCATAATTTTCAAGTATTTGGTGTGAAAAATATGTCTACAAAAGGACAAATGATGCAAATGGACTAGCTGATTGATCGTAAGTAAAATTATTTCTATGTAATCAGTACGAAAAACTTTAAACACGTTTTTCTCGAAACGACGTTTTTCAAATTGGTTGCCATGATATCTCAAAAACCAGCTAACCAATTTGATCGGGCTTATGCACACATCTTCAGCATATGTGGCTATAGCCCCTACCATGATCAAGTCGAAATATTTTTTTGTTTATTTTTTATAACCCTTTAACTGTGAAAAAAATAGCAAAAATCTAAACTTAATTTTCAAAATGACGCTATTTTTTTAATTTTCAATATTTTTTATTCGTTCTGGTATTTATAGTTATTTTGCAATAAAAAAATTTAGGATCGCCCTTCAAATATGCGTAAATATGTAGGAAACACTCCCCTCCCAAAAAAGTTTAGTTTCTTTTAAAAAAATTCGTAAAAATAGCATAAAAATTCGGCTTCTAGACTAGAATACCCCCTGAACCCTTTGAAGCATACATTTTTCCTCACATGCAATTTACTTGAAATTAGGTACTCTGGGGTTTTTGGGGTCCCTGATAACGAATATGAGCTCAAAATTCAAAAATTCAAAATGGTGGGCCAAAATGCAAAGTTACTTGATTCGGATGAAACTTGTTACTCGGAGGTTTTTGAGGTCGCTGATTATGAAACTGAACTCAAAATTCAAAAATTAAAAATGGCGCATCCAATATGGCGGACCAAGATACAGAAAGTTACTTGATCCGGATGAAACTCGGTACTCGGGGGTTTTTGGGGTCGCTGATTACGAATCTGAACTCAAAATTCAAAAATTAAAAATAACGGTCCATAATGCAAATTATGCCTATTGTAACGCCTAAGTGCCGAGTTTTGAGCAAATGCGATCAAATATCAGGTTATCGTTCGCCATATTGGATCCGCCATTTTGAATTTCTGAATTTTGAGTTGAGATTCGTAATCAGCGACCCCGAAAACCCCCGAGTACCGAGTTTCATCCGAATCAAGTAACTTTTTGCATTTTGGTCCGCCATATTGGATCTGCCATATTATATTTCTGAATTTTGAATTCGGATTCGTAATCAGCGACCTCAATAACCCCCGAGTACAGAATTTCAGCCAAATCTAGTTACTTTTGGCATTTGGATCCGCCATTTTGAATTTTTGAATTTTTAGTATAAACTCGTAATCAGCGACCCCGAAAACCTCAAAGTACCAAATTTCAAGTAAATTGCATGTAAGGAAAAATGTATGGTTCGATAAATAGATTTTATGATAACCAAAAAATGGTCAAACTTTGGGCCTCAATACAAAATCAGCGATTTTGAATATCGAAATTTTAACACGAAATTTTAATTCGAAGATTCGAATTCAGTGATCCAAAATACACCTAAATACGAAGTTTCAAATACATCGGTTGTTAATTGATGCATTTTTTCTGAATTCAAAGAGGTGTAACACCGGTGTTACACCGTGCTTCAAAGAGTTAATAAACATCAAACTTAAAGTATTTTTGTAAACAGTAAAAGTCACTTTATTGCAGAAATTTATTGAGGGAAACTAACGTTATAAGTTGTGCAAATATTACACATAACTCACCAGGATTTGGAGTGAGCATGGCTTCCATATTACGCAATATCTTTTCAGTCCATGACTTTGTTGTATTTGCACGCTCAGCTAAATGCTCAAAGTGTGCATCAAGTTCTGTCTTCTCTGATGTCCCAAGTGTTTCCTCCGTAAGCTAGTAACAAAATAAAATAGTGTTAGAATAGTGTCAATTACAATCGGATTGTTGCAATATTAATATTCATTAATGGTAAATCATTCGCGATTTATTCTAAAAAATATATGCCAATAAAGGACAAAATCTCTTTTATAATTATTATGATATTACCAAAATGTAATTGTACACCATCTCAAATATTTCATATTTTGCTATAAACCAAAAATAAAGTTAGCAATCATACATTTGTGTATATTCTGTACAGATGTTACACATACTACATACATATGTATGTAGTTTTGTTATTGTTTCTAAAAGTCATAATTAACCTTTCGTTTATACACTATTTTGGGATCCTTAGTTTTACACACTAGTGTAAATTCGCACCAGCGATTTTCAACAGCTAATATCTCTGGCTTCAATTGATCAATTTTAATTTTCTACAAGTGTTTTTTAAAGTCTGAGATGTCCTCAATTGAATGGTAATGATCACATTTACAAATAAAAATATTAATCAAATAATAATACTGCCCAATAATTTAGAAGAGATACATAGGAAAATAGGGAACTGCTGGTGCGAATTTGCGCCAGTGTGATAACAAATAAATAATAAATAAATAATAACAAATTTATTGAGTGTGTTGCAACCAGAAATACAAAAGTAGTATACACAGTAAATACATATAATGTAATACATAAATTCAGTCTTTATTTGAATAAATATCACATCTAGTATTCCTATCGCCACTCATGTCAATGAAGAAAAACAGGATTGCAAAAGTGCATAAGCACTTGTCTGCATCTTAGATACCTATTCTAGAAACTTATACATAAATCTAAAAATTATCGTACGTAGGTATTTAGTTTTCTATATTCTATATTTGACATGAGAATTTTTTACTTCGCACTAAATATATTGCAAATTGTTTTGTTTAAAAGATTCTATCCCGTATATCAGAAGGGACGTTTTTCATAGCTTCTCGTAACACTTTTTTCCGATAGTTGGAGTTTAGTATTAGTACAGACTCCCAACATTACGGATTAAAGTCATTGACCACTTTTGCTACTATACAGAGTATATCAGCTAAGATGCCCGTTTGCGATTTGCGGCGAAACGGTGCACGATTCCGAAACTCTGATGTGACAACCATCGAATGGTTTTTGATTGCGTATCGAATGGGCATATTATTATTCTTCTTTTAACTTCCATTCAAAAAAAAATAATTTTTGCCGTTTCAAACGATATCGATAAAAGTTAAATGCAAAAGTTATAGAGCAAGAAAAAATAATAGAGTTGAAAACAAACATATGAGTAAAGCATTCGTAATAAGGGAGATACTTGCGTCCGAAATTTGGGAATTTTTTTGACCGACTTCTGATACTGGCGAAACGCCTTAGCTTCGTGCAGCAGCTTCACGCGGAACGCGCGCGATTCGTAATTGTTTTGAGGTACGCGTTCAATCAGATACAAAGCCGTACACGGTTCCTAAAATGTATTGCAATGCTATTTTTATTATAAGTTGGAAGTCTGCATGTTCTTGGTCATAGCCTTTGCACCCCACGAGTTCCTCGCTGTAGATTTCGGAGTTTACGTATTCCTGATCGTAGCCTTGGAGTCTACGTGTTACTCGCCGTAGATTTTGGAGTTCAGGACTCCGTAGACTACAGCGAGGAACTATGAGACTACAACGAGGAATATCAGGGCTCCAAAGACTACAGCAATAAACACCAGGACGTCGAAGACTACGGCGAGGAATTCATTCCGGATCAAGGATAATGTACAGGATCAAGTATGAGAAGAAAGCTAGGAAAAAGTACAGAGATTGTATGGGAAAAAGTACAGGAGAATCTACGGTACAGGAGAAGTAGTATAAGTTGGCGGATTCTGGACACAGATTCCTGTTACCGAAATTTACCGACACTTCGAGAGCCTTCGAAGGTTCATGTCCTTGCTAAATTGACGCCGTCAAGTCCTTGATTTCCTGCATTGACGTCAACGATCCTCCCGATTTCGAGAAATCGGGATGGATTCTAGGAATTTTACGTTCGATTCCAGGAATTCTAAGCTCGATTCCAGGCATTACGGACAATCGAGAACTTTCTAGAACCTTCTGGAACCTTCGATGGTTCGTATCCGTGCTAAATCATGTAAGATCGTTCCTAGAGATGACAGCCCTCTCAAATGATGTTTTTTAGCAACCCCCTTCCCCCCAAACCTCGGAGAAACTTCTAGAACCTTCTAGAATTTTCGATGACCCCCCCCCCCCCTCCCCTGGACCCCGCGAAGCTTGGAATCGTGCAGATTGGTGTAGGTTCGAGACGGCAACCTTCATCCGAAAGCTAATCTGACTTTGAACGTTATCTCGCAGAGTCGCGCATCGGGACGGCAGCCCTCTGGAATGCGATTTTTGTCGCAGTCCTCCCTCCCTCCCCGCGCCACTAATCTTTAAGAAGCTTCTAGAACCTTCGATTGAAGTAAGAATCTTTGACCTTGAAGTCGATTGCAGTAAGAAGTGTTAAAAGCGTGCGTTTATCTAGCCTCATACGGTTGAGGCTCTCGAGCCGTAAGGATTTTCGGGTCAGGTGGGGCCGTACGAAAGTACTCTAGGTATATTGGATATCACTCTATATATTTATTCCTTCTACATGAACTTCTGCGCGTTCTCATTATCTCGCGCACTCTACAATCGTCTTCCTCGTCTTCACGCACGCGCGTTCGCTCGCTCTCGCGTACTCTTTTTAACCGCTCTTTTCGCTCACACGTTCGCACACTCTCGCTCACTCTCGCGCTCCGTTCTCTATATCTTTCTCTGTGCCGCGCGCACACGCACTCTCTCACGCTCCGCGTGAGGCATTCGTATCGAGATTCTCTATCGCGCACGCTCTCAACGGGATCGCGGTATCGCGGGGTTTCTTTAACAGAAGGATGGCCATTTTCTTATGGGATTTGGCCTACAAGCGCACTACCTTGAGACCTATGCAGAATTGTTCCTTAGGACGCGTAGTACAAAAGTGTCGACAGGCACTTCTTTGTACGACGCCGGGTTTAAGAGCTATAGGTCAAAAACTGTGCGAAGTTCTAAAACACTGAAAATGTAAATAACGATTGTAGAACTAAAAACTATTGTAATAATGTTAGCCAGATGACATAAGGACAAATAATCTAACTGGATTTCAACTCGAGTCTCCATTTCTACAAGAGTTTGGACTAGTTCTTTATTGTTTATTACTAGTCTTTGTTAAATCACGTTATTGGTGAGCAGATATAATGGGTTAGTAGGCTTGTATTACCTAGAGCTAATTCTGAAAGAATTCAGTGTCCGAAAAGAACTAGAACTGTTAGTTTTTAAAAGCTCATGAACCATGAGATTCTGAGGTATGTATTCCAAACGACTGTACTTACTACAGACACACAGATATTATAACAATGACTTGAGTCATTTTTGACCTAGAAATTCGGCCCAATTTTCATAGAACTCTATACGATATTACACAACTTTAAAATCCTATAACTCAGAACTGCAATGCTTTTCGAATCTAGAACTCTGCTGTTATTCTACCCTTGGATATATCTAACGTTTGAATAAAGTGCGATGGTGGTGCGCCCTATGGACCTGTAGCGCTTAAAGTATAGGTGTGCTGGAGAGGTGAAGTAATTTTTAACAAGACGCAGGTATATTTGTATTTAATCAATTTTTATTGATGGAGAGTAATTTAGTACCCAGGATATACACGGTGTAGTTTTTGTGTACCGGAGAGTTCTGGTATTTGGTGGTGCCGATGCTGGTCTTGGTGGCGGTGTGTATTCGCCGTTTTTGGTGCATCTGATGATGGTCGATGGAGCTGACGCTGGTCTCGGCGGCTGTGTGCGTTCGCCGCCCTGTGTATAAGTCGCGGCCAGTTGGTGCTGCACTGTCGTGAGGGGCAAGCTGACCCTTATATAGTTGGCATCACACGTCTCCTCGGTGTCGCTGATGGCGACGTAGGCGGCAGCGGTGATAAGGCGGTCACCAAGCGGTACTCCGGAGAATACCAGATGCGGTGGTCCCACCGGTGTAACAATGCCTTTCGGAGGCGTGTACGCCTCGTTGGTATGAGAGCGATTTCTGTTAGAAAGTATCCTTGTGAGATAGCCAGTGTAGTGCTCGGAGCGATCTCCGTGTGACTCTCGATAGGAACTGACTCTTTGTCGGTGGCACCCTTCTTAAGTCCTGGTTTCCGTGTTTGTGCTTTCGAGCACAGGGTGCCGCGACGTGGTCGTGCGGTTGAACTACGTTGGGCCGTTCGCTCCTTGGTTGCCTACGGGCAGGCGCCTAGTCTAGGTCGCCATAAACCAAAATGAGCATTTGAGCCAGGACAATAGACCGTGCAAGATTGAGTCTTGAGAGAGCGAAAGTGCGATTTTGAGATTATTGTGTGAGAGCTGTATTGCATGATTACTTTTAAGAGTTTGAGTGAGCCCTTATTCCTCCCTTCCCCACTCCTTTGTGCCCTTCTTTTCCTATTTCTTATAAAGTAAATTTTGAGTATTGCAAGCCGTTCCTACGTGGACCGGCGTTTCTGTAGAGTTCATAACAGCCCCCGTTCCCCTAGGCGCGAGGCCGAGTGGTGTGTTACGTTGCGTTCTAGTTTAGA
Source organism: Pachycephus smyrnensis (assembly GCA_030142225.1). Taxonomy (NCBI): domain Eukaryota; kingdom Metazoa; phylum Arthropoda; class Insecta; order Hymenoptera; family Cephidae; genus Pachycephus; species Pachycephus smyrnensis. The sequence goes on along the minus strand of JARQST010000481.1, from coordinate 3,053 downwards.
TTATATTGCGTCCCCCAACATATCATAGCCCTTGATCCCTCCTCCTTTGCGCCCTAAGAACCGAGGTAATAATTAAGAAGCCATCATGTTCGGGAACCTTGTTCCCTGAAAGCCCCTTGTCCTCTCCCTAGCTAGCCGTGCCTTGTTTGAGACAAAGTAAACACTGAAGGCCCTAAAAGGTCAAGTTTCAGTGCTACAACGCATTGTAGCTGGCGGCCATTAGACCGAGTTAAAGTGACAGATAATTTTGAAGTAATATTTAGTGCTGGCCAGTTCTCCCTCCCGTTCCCCGAGCTGTACTGTACGCTGACACAGCGGACAGTACAATCAGATCGAATTTCAACACTTGTAAATGTTTGTACTCATACTTCTACTACTATGTAATGTGTCAACTCAACAAATATACAACTGATTATTTTTCTGCCTCTTCCCTTTATTTATTATCAAAAAATACATTCCTGATTCCAATAACCACCTTATCTTCCTTCAAGGAACGGTCGGCTCTGAATTATAAAAAGATAATTTATGATTTTCTACAGAGTATACATTCTAGCTAATCAACTTTACGTTTTTTTAAAATTGGGAGTAGTAAATATTTAGAAGTATATAAGAATATAATAGTTCATAATTCATGTTATATCAAACATTTTATTTGTTTATAATACATAGTAATACATTGAAAATAATAAGCGATGCTATGAGAAATGTGTTTTTGTTAAAGAGTTGTGTTTATCGATTTAGATGAATCCGCAACTGGCTCTAAAATACGCTCAATGTCAGCATAAATGACAAATGGGACAATTTCTTTATGCTTATAATTTTTTAATTTCACAATTTTATCCTTTTTGTCTGGTAATACGACTCTACATTTATTTATATTTGCGCAATCAAGTCTACATTTTTCGAAAGAGCTTTCTGTTCTGAAGTGACATAGACATCTATCGCACAGTCTGGCACGACCGTCGTGTTTTGAAATTGACGAACTCAGTAAACGAGATAGATTTCGAATCGAAGCAAAATAATAAACACTAGTGTCTTCGAAATCATTATTCATGACTATGTGATCACCATTCGAGTAAGTTTTCGTTTCTAATGTAAGTAGGTGAATCGCCTCTTTGTCTGATTTTTGTTGACTTAGATAAATTGATACTACCTCACTGCCACCAGTTAATTAGTATTTTTTTATTTATTCTCAAACTGATTACTGATTACAATTATCCGTAGTGTTTCATGTTGAACCTACAAAAATAACTGACATTTACATAATAAATTACTTACATTTAAAATGACTGTTCCATAGTTTCGTGTTTAAACAATTGTGGGGTTTATATTTAGCAAGTGAAGGTTGAAGCTACGAAGTGTCTTGTCTATCTTCAATGCATCATAGGTTATTTTATTCATTAAAACGTTCTCTAAGAATTCACCGAATTAGATTTTCGATGAAATTTATGGTTTAAAAGACACAGTTACTTATTTGCAATATGATGCCACAAACAATTTCTAAGAAACAACAGAGCTAAATAGGAAATTTATTTCGATGGATCCCTCTAGAGAATCTTTTAACGAATAAAATAAACTATAGCACATTGAAATTGGATGAGGAATGTGATTTCTAGATGGAAGAAATGGTACAATCTACGATCTCTGACCAAGTACGCTTTTGTTGCTTGACTATGAATAATTTGACATTTATTAATTTTTTATGTTAGAGGCACATTGTTTTTCCTCAGATATGGTTTTGCCAATGTTAATTTCATGCTTTACAATTTTATTAGTATTGACACGTTTCGCGATTTTGGAGGTGTCAGAATCGTGAGACTTTTGAGGAGATTTGTGCACTAGGCAGGCGTCTATTGAAGTGTAACTCTCATAAAAATTTCACACGCTGGTTTATTTTTCTGTAAGGTACACTCTAAATAAAATCACGTTCATTCTTCTCACACTCACTCACACGCAGTCTTATAATTTTATACAGTTTTTCGTAGATCGATCGCCGATACGGAGCGTATTCGTCTATTCTTTTCTTTATTCTTGTCTATTAAATTGAGGAGAGGCAGGAGTTGCAATACAGCGGATCTCACAATATGTCTGGTGACTGTACTCCGGCGGATAGCAAGGACGATAACAATTCAGCTCCACAGGATATCACAATGATCCCCGTTCGCCGAATTTGTTATCTGTGGAAGAGGTTCTGTCTCAGACAGCTACTAATCACAATGACGTTGGGAGCTGAACTCTTTAGGTGTTTTGGTTAGAGATTGGGTTGATTTCCTTACAGCGCCGACACAATAACTTTGTTGCAGAGAATCTAGAATGGATAGCAGATTTCCTGATACTTAGATGAGACACTATGCTCTCTGACACCAGGAATTGCTAAGGATGAGCTCCCACAGTTTGCAGTACGATACTGTTCACTGGTTTGCTCTAGAAAGCAGGATAGGTTTCGTAATTGCTTTTTATTAATTTGAATCTCTAGGATTGTTACTGCTTCTTGTCGCCTTTCGATGTAGACCTGTCGTATGACGGACTCTGAACGGCTGCTCTCGGAAACGGCTGCTTATATCCTCGGAAGGAATACGTTATTTTTAGGAGGGATAACGATTTTTGCTATTAAAATGCCGTTATTCTTAATTTGATTTAATATTTTAAATTAAAGTAATTGGATTAGCGGTTAGATTATCTACCTGCTATACAGTGTTTACATTTCTTTGATTAGGCGCGTGCCCGTTGGTTACGCCTAAGAGATTGTTTATTTTGATTCCTGACTTCTAACTGTCGCTATCACTAGTCTTGGGTTCTTGGAATGGTAAAGGGAATTATCTCTAATATTTTTCCTCATGACTGTCGCTATGACTAATTCAAGGGACTTGCACAATATTAGGGATTAAAGATCCTATTTCCTATTTCCTTATCGGCTTCGCTGTGAGTGGTCGATAGGAACTTTAAAGATAATTAGGATTTGGGAAGTTTTCTCACAAGGGGAGTGCACACTTTGGGAAATGAAGTTCGGGATGGGGTTTCGTGTGGTAGTAGTAGTACCCGAAACTCATCCC
>JARQST010000480.1:131174-169481 GCA_030142225.1 Pachycephus smyrnensis | reverse complement strand
CTCTCCGGGTACTGCACGGCAAGTCTGCGTTCCGACAAATTTCACAACTTCCAGTACTTCTAAGCGTTTCTCGCCATATTTCCGTTTTTTTCCCTCGTTTTCCACTTATTCCTTTTCTGTACAGTTGATTTCTTCTTTCTTCTTCCGCATGTTATGCAGCCAATCATTAATCGCCTAACTTGGAACACTTGCGCTACGAGTGGCGGCAACTGACACTAGTAATTATGACCCAATAATCGGGCCTCGGCATGCAAGAGATTTGTCTCTTCCCTAATATTACTTCATGTTAAAAGAACTTATGCCCGTTTTCTTCGACACGGTTCAAACTTTAAACTCAGTTTAACCATGTGATTAGCCAATCAGATACTTGCATTTTGAAGATAAATCAAGTTTAAAGCTTGAACCGTGTCGAAGAAAACGGGCTTTAAAATCGCAAGAAAGAACAAGTCTTGTATTACAGTAGCCTCCCGGTAAGTCGATGTTCGATAAGTCAGCGCTTTCCCTTTCCGCCTTATTGTTGTCGCAAGTCCCCACTCTCTGACACATCTCCCCTCCTTTGAGGAGGCAGCCGTAAGGAAAAGAAGTCTCCACTCCTGCGCACTGTGGCTCCTTCCTCTCTGTGCACAACCTGACATGACTAGCCGTAGTGTACGTTCCGAGATTCACTGCTAGTACGTGTCATTGTGTCCCTGTTTACCTGCATGCAATAGAGCGAGACACAATTATGCTCGCAGTGAATTTCGGAACGTACCCGTAGGATCCTAGCGAGTAATACAAATGTGATAATGTGTTGTATTTGAAGTGAACTCGTGAACATGAATTTCGAGAATAAAAATAAAGGTAATACAGAAAATGTGGCCAAGAAACAAAAGAGTTGGCGAAAGTGTCGTCACCTTGCAGTAGCAGACAAATTAAACTACGTAAAGAGGTTAGAAAACAAAGAGTCGACAACAAAAATTGCCCAAGAACTCGGTATTGCTGCCTCGACAGTGCGAAGATGGAAAAATGAAAAGGACAAATTAGAAAATTTTTCCAAAAATCAGTGTTCTGATCGTAAAAGAGTGCGTTATGCTGCAGATCCATTGTTGGATGAAGCTGTACATATTTGGTTCCGACAATCCCGAGAACAAGGCATTCCTGTTTCTGGCAGTTTAATAAAGGGAAAAGCTATTTTGCTCAATGAAAAATTGAATGGCGATAAACGTTTTGTTGCCAGTGAAGGATGGCTTAGTAGGTGGAAGCACAGACACAATATAAAAATTTTGATGGGTACAGACGAAAAATTATCAGCGGTCGTAAGTGCAGCGGAAGCTTTCAAAGACGAAATTTCTGCGATAATGAAACAAGAGAATTTGACACTGAGTCAAGTTTTTAATTGCGCTGAAACAGGGCTAAATTACAAGGTGTTACCCACAAAAACTTTTGCTACACAGGGCGAACGCGGAGCTGCAAGATTTAGGAAAGATAAGGAACGCATTACGGTTATGGCATGTACCAATGCTGACGCGACGTTAAAATTGCCATTAGTAATTATCGGAAAGTCAGCTAAGCCACGAGCTTTGAAAAATGTTCCAAGTTGCATACTTCCCGTTTATTATACTTACCAAAAAAGTGCCTGGATGAATTCCTCAATTTTTGAAGAATGGTTCAGGAATGAATTCGTTCCACGCGTTTTGCTGTTTTTAAAAGAAAGAAATTTACCACAGAAAGCTATACTCGTCGTAGACAATGCCGGTTGTTATCCAAAAGATTTAGCGGTAGACGGAATCAGAAACGTATTTTTACCACCAAATGCGATGTCTGTGCTCCAGCCCTTGGATCAAGGAATTTTGGAGAATCTTAAACGGCTCTATCGATACCAGTTATTACAGTCAATTCTTAATGCTCAAGAAGAAAGTGGTAATTTAATAGAGCATTTAAAAAGTATTAACATAAAAAATGTTATCTTTTGGATTCACGCTGCGTGGAACAACATCTCGTCGATGACTATACTTAAATGCTGGAAACCACTGATACCACAGATACTGTTGCTTAAGTCGGAAGATGATGAAAATTCATCTGAAAGATACGCACATTCGAACGAATTGTTGGCGGTACTTTTGAGAATTAAAGGTTCTGATAATTCAACTGTTGATGATGTTGACGAGTGGATACGTGAATCGGACAAAGAGACAGTAGGTGTCCTGACGGATGATGAAATCATTGACCTGGTAAAATTCGCAAGCCCTGAGGATGGTGAAGATGTAGAAGACACTGTAGAAACGAGGGAAGAAATTATTACACCAGAAAAAGCGACGCATATGGTAGATTGTTTAATTACCTTTTTTGAATACCACAACTCCATGTCAGCTGAAGAAATAGCTTTTTTGTGGAAAGCCAAACAAAAGATAACTGACATCAAACTAAATCTATAATTGTTTCGAACATTTGTCGTTAAAATCGTTTTGTTTAACTGTTTCAGCAAATTTCTTTTTCAATTTTTCACTGATATGAACAGCATTTCTTGTACTATTAGAGCCAATGTAACATTCTAATTTTATTTTCCATTAAAGATAAAAAAGCAATAATTTGAACGGTTCAACTTATTCAAATAGCGCGCGCAGAAAAGGGACTGTGGAAAAGTTACCTTTCAAAGTATATTGAAGTTGATAGGAGAATTGAGCCTAGAGAGGGGGCCACCCTGTAAGTGTCAGTATTTCCTAGAATTTACTTCCCCTACAGCCCCGTAGTCCCGTATTTAACGGGTGGCTACTGTACTAATAAAATGATATTTTTTGGAGCGCACATATATTAGACCTGTTCGTTCTTCTTTTTCCTTTTTTTTGGCTTTATATCCCCTATTTGGGGATCAAGTACCATCAGGCCTGTTTATTCTTACGGTTTTAAGTGCTTTGGAGCACTATAGGTGTGTCGAAAATGAGCCCACAGTACTGAGAGCATCGTTGTGTTTATGTTCATTGAATGCATCCGATCGAGACATAACAATGTTTTCAGTGCTCAGTGCTCAGTGCATATTTTCTGATTTTTTTTATTATCTTCACTACTATTATCAGTACATTGTTGGCAGACGTATTGGCGTTGATGCAACGTTTCAATTGCTAAACTTCAAAAAAAGTTTTCAAAAACTTTTAATCGCAAAAGTGGTCTTCCACGGAATATATAATGCAAAAAGTCCGTGGGGTAAGTTCTACACCCCAGCAAAATGGAATTTGCTTATATTCTGTTGGAACCAGTCGCAGCAAGTTCTTGTTGTGTAGATTACGTTTTAAAAGCTTTATGTCAAAGATAAAAATGGATCTATGGTTAATAACAAAAATCTTCTATTTGTTAGCTTCAGTGTTTAGTTGCTGGGGTGTATAGCTCTCCCTGCGTGACCGTTCATTGGATGAATGATCCACCTGTCATTAAATGGAAGAAATGGAAGTGCGTGACAGGATCTGCGTAAAAAATTGTTGCTATATTTCTTGTCATAAAAAAATGGTCACACCACATTCTCAGCTGGCTGTTGCATGTTGCAACAAAGTTGTTGTCACTTCGCTAAGTTCATGACTTGACGAAACTCTATGGATTAACTTAGAGTTGTTCATTGTCAAAGGTCGAGTTGAATTCTCGTGAGTCACTTCAAGAAGTTGTCTAGATTTATCTAAAAAAAAAAAAGGATAAAAAAGATTACTTATATTCTGATACTGAGAAAAGATGACTGATTACTGATATCTATAATAGAAAAGAAAAGAACCATAAAATTTGATTGTTTCTTATAATATACCTGGACTCGTATACAACAAGTATGATAATTCCTCATGGGTAGAAACATATTGAAAATTTTCTCCGCAGGCTCCTCTTAAGACAGAAACGACATCATCTCGTGGATTATAAAAATAAAGACCTTGTTTCCTGTTGTTATATTCGTTTATGAGAGCAGCTATACCCTGGAAAGATGCAATTTTTTATAAATAACTTACCAATTTTATAATTTATAATTATAATAATTATAATTTATTACCTTTGCTGCTGTAAAATCAGCTCCCAACACGTATCTACAATCAACAACAACAGGTAATTGACTAGAACCTTCTTTTCTCCCAGCACGATCCACAGATTGCCTTATGAAATCCACTGCAGGGAAGTAAAGACTGTTTCCTGGTGTAACCAGAAGATACTCTGCTCCAGAGTCAGTCTTTATGCATAATTAATTAGATTGAATGTTAGTATACATCGAGACCATTTTTTGGACTAATTATTTTCATACGTACAACACATTTTTCTACATTGATAGTTGGTCGTGCTGATGGATACAGTAAGAATATTAAGTTTATCCCAACACCAGCCAGGATGCCATATTCAACACCAATAATGAGACATAGTACAAAGGTGACGAAGGTTGGTATAAGGTCCTTCCGGCTGGATCTCCACATGGGTTTGATAACCTCATACTCGATCATGAATATTACAGCACAAATGATTACTGCTGCCAACGATGCTAAAAGTTTCCAATATAATCAATGCTTAGTTATTCATATTATTTGGTCCAAATAATTTCGTATCAACTACTAACCTTTGGGGATGAAGTAGAAGTAGGGTGTTAACAAACTGAGTGCCAACAAAATAAGAAGTCCTGTATAAAGTCCACCCATAGGTGTTTTGACACCGCTTGCATGATTAACTGCAGATCTGCTGAAGGAACCAGTGACAGGCATTGCGCTGGCACAAGATCCCAGGATATTGCAGACTCCCAAGGTAACAAGTTCCTGAGTAGCATCAATGTTATCCCCACTGGCAAAAGCCTTGGCGATGGCAACGTTCCCGAGGACTCCAATTACAGGCACCAGGAAGATGCCATAACCGAGCTCACCACACATCTCTATGAAACTCATGGTGCTATTGTTCACCTGAGTTGAAAATGGCGGCAAACCAAATTGAGGTAGACCGGATCTTACGGGACCCGTGAGAATGAATGGTGAACCGGAACCAGATTTCTCCAACTTGTATGCAATGGCAGAGCAGCAAATAACGACAAGTGCATTTCTCGCTGTAGAAATCAGCCACATTGCTTTCATTAAGATCTTTTGTCTCTTTGTTGGCTTCTGTCCTTTGTTCCATAACTTGATTTCTTTCAATTTCTGTTCAACCAAGGAGCATTATATTATATTTCATTTGCGACGAGATTTAATGTTTTTCTTATTTACCCTTAGTATCAGAAGTATTGCTATGCACGAGAAACTCATTCCAGCATCCCAGACTCTTGTGTCGCCAATATGCGTAATTACTTTGATCAATGTATCTAGAAATCCAGAAGACGAGAGCTTGAGGCCTAGAAGACCCTTTAGCTGGGAAACGGCAATTATCACTGAAGTAGCGGAAGTGAATCCAACAGTCACCGGTATAGATATAAAATCGATGAGTACACCTGTAGAAATACAAAATTCGTTTTGAAGATAAACGCAAACATTTTTACAGGTGGAAATAAAGAAAATTACCTAATCGTAAACAAGCCATAAGTAATTGCAAGCAGCCTGTCAAAAATGCAAGTAATATGGCAAAATCAACACTCCGCCCTTGAACGTACTGATGAGTCATCAAAGCCATCAATGCCGTAGGGCCAATGGTGATTTCCTTACAGGAACCAAGAAATACATAAACAATGGCGCCCATAAACGCAGAATAAAGTCCATACTGAAATAAGAAAATCAAAATTGTAAAGAAAAAAGTACAATAAAAATCTCTATAAAGTAATATCAATATTAATTTCGTGTTTAAATCTACAAAATGGCACTTGCAAACAATTAATTGTAATCAATTTAGTATATTATTACAGTACATAATTAAATACAGTAATCACTGCAATTTTTTAATTACCTGCGGTTCGAGTCCAGCCAAAGTAGCATAAGCCAATGCCTGCGGCATAACAGTGAGCCCAACAGTGATACCAGCAATTGCGTCGCTCATCATTTTCTCCGTGTTATATTTCGGTAGCCATGACAGTATCGGTATTCGTTTTTTAATCAATTTCTTCACCGAACTGCCAGTCGAACGATTTTTCCATCGTTCGTTCAGTTTCGTCACCATACTCGATGTCCTTTGCATGTTAACTGCAAAAAGAAAAATACAAGTATCTTATTTTATCCATATTAATGACAGCAAATGATATTTCACAAGATCAATTGAGCACGGTAATTGTATATATGCAATTATGAACCACGTAACGTATCCAGCATGTAATTTAATGTTGATATAATTAATCAAGTTGGATAACAAGTACAAGTTGAGAAGGGATAATGTTATTTGAACGTAAGATTATGTATTAATAAGAAACGACGAACATAACTTGAATAACATACTCAAGGCATATTGTAAAACAGGATACTTTTAATGACGCTGAAAAAAAATTAAAGACAATTTTTAAAAAAATTTTCATTACCTAACATCGTTAACCACTTGGTCCACGCATAATCGACGGAACAATGGGGGACCTTGGAATTATCAACACGCGAATCCATTTCATGGGCACGTAATAATTCATGCGGAATGATCCTACGTTTTTTGACATTACCCATAATGCCTGGACATGATTTCTTTTTTATCAATGTTTATACGTTACGTCATACGACGAGTTTGAACCATTTTCTTGCTTTACACTTTGTTATGATTTTCTTACGAATTCGCGTATAAAACGTGCCAAATTAGTTATGGTATTCGGTTTACCACAACAATATATTTTTAACAGGATTCGCTGGCCTTGAATAAGCCCAATGTATTATTAAGAAATTTAAACTTGGAAATTCAGCAATATCGGTTCAATAATACAAATTTATTAGAAGTTAAAAAATACACGTCCTGATCAGTAATCGGTTGCGCGATAATCGTATTGATAATAAATATGCACGCATGTACGTCAGAAATGATTTTTTAATATTAACATTTTTACTGCCATACAATATTTGCCAAAAGTCCTATCAGGCTATGGATACTTAGCCGACGCGTGATATGAAAAAAAAGTATATAAACTTCTACACTTGGCCCCTGGTACAAAAGCACGTGTCTCACCCATGTACGAGTGACGTGATAGTCAACTGTTAAAGAAACACGGTTAAAGAAACCTAGGAATTAAGGCAGTCCGAGCGGTACAGTCCCATCAGCTGAGAGTAAATATGAAAAAAAAGTTTGAAACACGTGTAAAGCATGAACTCGACCTTAAGAAAGCCTCTGACATAAAAAAAAATAATATTTGTAAAATTATTAACAGTGAAGCAACAAAAGGGTAGTTTTGCCCAGTGGTCATATTTTGTACCAATTTTCTAATGAAAAAAAACCACATCGCTCGTCCGATTTCTCAATGTACTACAGGCTTATTTTATTCGTTAAAAGATTCTCTAGAGATTCGCCGGAATAGATTTTTCATAAAAATGTATGGTTTCAAAATACAGCTATTTGTTTATACTATGACGTCACAAAAAATTTTATTTTGCAACAATCTCTGAGGAACAATGGTGCTAAACAAGAAATCTATTTCGGTGAATTTCTAGAGAATTTTTTAACGAATAAAATAAGTTATAGTACATTGAGAAATCGGACAAGCGATGTGGTTTTGCCTTTAGAAAAATGGTACAAATTGTGACCTCTGTGCAACTACGCTTTTGTTGCTTCCGTGTTAATAATTTAAAAACTGTTATTTCTTTTATGTTAGAGGCTCTTTGCTTCTTTTCAAATGTAGCTTTCTTAACATCGGTTTCATGCTTTACACTTGTTTCAAACTTTTTTCATTTATACTTTCACGTGAGGGGACTCTACCTCTCAGACTATCTTGACCCCCTTGAGCGTTACCCCGAATATACTCGGAGTAAATGCTATTGAAGTACTATGAAATAGAATCGCAAGATTCGTTTTTTTTTCTTTTTAGGATAATTCAAAAATATTCGTATTTAAAGTTACTGTTATCTTCGTTGACAATCTTGACATGCGTTATGACTTTGAATATTGACAAGGAATTACAGAAGCGGAAAAATTGCTTGTAGTTCACAGATGATGCGATACTCAATACAGAACAGTAAAGGTTAAAGTAAAAGGAGAAAGTTTGATATTTGATCAAACAAAACCGACTCTCTTGTTTTAATCAATGCAAATATAACTGCTTCAATTTATATTTCGTCATATTTCCATGCCATAATCTTGCTCAGACACTTGAACGCGCTAAAATTTTGTCCCGAGGTCACATAACAGTACTTGATATAACTCTGTCGAGTGAAGCGTGACTAGGTGCTAATAATATAAAAAAAAGTCCAAAAATATATATTCTTAATTGAGAAACAAAAAACAAGACATTTAGACGGATTTTGTTGTCTGAAATGTAATTACGTTCCTTATCAAAGTACCTCTAAGTTTTAAATATGTTGAAGTAGGTGCAATTAGAAATCAGTCATTATCTGGCCATTATCTTTATCATCGAAGAGCAATATCTTTATTTTCTTGTACCAAAAAAAAAATTAATCACGTTATTGTGTATGAACAGAGATTGCATCAATATTTAAGATCATTCTGCTACATCCAAACAAAACCGATAGACAACGTTTGACTGCTATTTTTCATAAACGATAAAACAATGGAATTTGAAATAAAAAAATATAATTGGCCTTGTCATACGAACACCGCAGTGTGTCACGTGTCGTACAATATAACAAAAAAAGCTGTCAGATATAAAATATAAAAATTCCATCTATATATATATCTACACACACACATATCTATATATCGATACATAATTATTAAAAAAATCGAAAGTAACCTTAATCATAATTTGTTAATTCAACAAATGACTTGCAAGGTTGTACGAATTCAATTTTAAAAAATCTATCTGACATAATAAAAAAAAGTTTAAAAAAACTCTTCAAAGAAGGTTTAACAATGTTAATTAACACAAAAATTAATAAGCTATTCAATCGTAATTACCCAATAGTAGGAACTGCAATAGTCAAGAAGATCCGGTGGTACTTTCACCTGATGAAAAACCAGTCGTGCAATTATTCTTCGTGCACTTTCGCGGCGTCCTCAAAATTCCACGTCTCTCATCACGATTTCTACTCGAGACTTAAGAAACGAATGTAAAGAAGTCAATCAATGAGAAATACTTGAATCTATTACGCTTGTGAATCGTAGCGCGCTCCATACCGCATACTGAAAGGCACTCGTGCCGTTGAGGTTCTTTATATGCGGCACTAGGATGCCAGCGAGCAAGATACGTCAACCATGGGAAAAGTTAATGCAGCCTTCACAGTTTTTACGAGCGCCGGGACGCGAACGCTTTGGCGTCACTCTGGAACCAAGTAAAATTCATATATAGTTTAACGGTCAAAATCACAGTTGATAAAAATTACGTAACGAGTGAGAACTTAGTAAATCTACCGGACGCTTAACAAAAACATTTACCTCGAAAAATTCTCAAGGAAACTTCGGCCGAACGTAGAGAGAAAATCAAACAATACAAGTTGTCCGTATGCACGTCTCTCAGTTCAATGACCAATCATTAACGGCTCGTTATATCACGTAAATATTGCGTATGATATCGTTTTAATCTAATGAATTATTCATATTATCACTCTGATAATTATCAATAAATTTGAATATTTTATAGTTTCTTATTTTTCCAGCAAACGTCTTTCTCGCATTTATGTAACTTTTACACAGTTTCTATGTGGAATTTATATAGTTGAGATGCAACCGTTACAAGATGCATTTGTGGGGTAAGCGTTACGTAAAGCTTTTACAATATGTGTCATGCACATACTTTATACATCTATAGTCGGTCCGCGAGTTCAATATGCTTTTTAGACAGTTGGCAAACAATGCAATCCTTAGCATATCGCACATGGCTTTTTATAAAATGACAGAGATATATGCTAATATAGAACAATACAATATATTTCAGTGCAAAATCATGCACATGCATACTTTGTAACAAGAATATTCTGTAAAAGTCACCTGTGGCTTGCCAAAGACTTCATTGTTTTCGAATTATCAAAAAAAAAAAAAAAAAAACACATTGAACTCGTGGACCGACTATGAATTTTATATGAACGCTATAGGACGTATAAAATGTTACTGTTATAAAATATAAACGTAAACATAAACTTTCTCGATTGATAAGGATATGATTTTCATTTGTAATCAATACCTCATTGTCCATGGTCATGGTGTCAAATTGTTTATTGTGTTGATTGTAACATGGAATAAAAAGGTCAACAAAAGCGGTGTCAGTTAATCACATATATGTATATTAGAAGTAAAACAATTTTTGCTATTTTTAATTACTCCTTCAGGGTCGAAATGGCAATGATAATAAGGAACAGAATTAAATTTGCTATCATTGGCTTTCTTAGTTGTTACTCGTATGACCATGGCTGTCTTTTTTTTTTCCTTTAAACATTTCTTTTGCCATAAAACTACAATGTCAGTTGCGTAAAAGTTCGAACGAGACAATTTCACCTTTCTAGGTCACACGTAGTTAATGGTTATTGTTAACTAGGATAGATACGTGAGACAGCCATTTTATTGTAATTTCTATTGTTCGTTTTTATTTAAGGTGATTATTGAGTGGACCATGATGGTATTCGTCATGGGAAAAAGATCACTGAGGCAAGAAAATTGTACGGTTATAACAAAAGAGTTAATAAACGTTCATTGATTCCCGTTAGTCGTTAATTTTTGTCAATTAGATTTGTTTACGGCCTTTGAAATATCCCCACCGCTTTTACAGTGATGATTGATTCGTTAGTTAAAAGGTCGCGTTCTCCAAAATGGCGACGAATAATATTAAACGTCAAAACGTCTTCGTACGCTGGTAATTCAAATAAACATTGTCTGGTAATAACATGTTTTTCAATGTTTCAAAAATTAATATCTGCCAGCACGCCAGTGTATTGTGTCAATAAGGTATGTACTCTTTAAACCTGCAGGATTTATGGAAAAGTTTATTATGCTCTAATGAAAATTAATTGTATGACTAATATTCAATATTTCACGATCAAACTGTAATAAATATACATGTAAGTACTGAATACGTGTAAATAGAATATCAGTTATTTTTTTCATTCTTTGGTTTATACAGCTTAGACCTCTTGGATCATTAGCTGCTATAGGAGTTATTGATTTTTGTAATAGAGGTGGACAGCAGTAAATTGACCTTATGTCGAATGACATGCAGCATGCAGGATTCTATATTGAGTTCATGCAAACATATTATTACCTACACGTTGTTAGCTTCTTAATACTGATAGCAGATTCATCTTTATTCAATTTTAATCGTGAGAAATAATAACGAACAGTCGCAAACTCTTCGAAACCGAACCATTGACTAACCGGCTGTGACAGGCATTTACTACAGTTAGAATATCTAAACTTGGAATAATTGCCGCTAGTAGCGCTGCATGTTAAGTCCAATTCACATTAGGTCAAAATCTCAACCAATAAGATCCTCGAGATGATGCTGCTCCCAATGGCTTTCTATTCAAATCGTGAAGCAGTCGTCGAAGGATCCTTTGTCCTGTTTTTTTCGTAAAAGCCATTGTGCCAGGAATCTAGGAGTGTACCTGAACTGTTCTCAACGTTTAATAGTATAACGGTCTTTTATTGGGCTTTCGTAACACTTTTAAGTCGATTTGCAAAATTAGAGGAATTTTTATTTCTACTCGGCACGTTGTCTAGGAACTGCGACATAATGAGTGTTATGGCAGTGTCTGATCCGTCCGGTATTAATACTTGTTCTTAGCTGCTTTACGTGACGTATATTCGTTGACATACTACGCTTTGAGTTTTATAATATTCTTGTGAAGTCCATTCAAAAGGTACGTTTATTTTTATTATATTTAAATGTATTCATTTCATAATAGAGGTGCCGCAAGGGCACCGGGTTTTTGTAAACATAATCAGTTTATCACGATGTCTTGTCTAAATTTATTTAATTGTCCTTGTTGCGATGTTTTATAGATTTGTATGTGGTATTAGAAATCAATTAGTCCACGGCTAATAGGCTGATAGTGGAGAAAGATTAATGAAGGAATTAATTGGCTTAGAGCTATATGGTTCTTTAAGGTGGAACTTTATCGTTTGTAACTTGATATAAGGTGTCGTTGAGGTTGCAACTTATTAAATTCGCAGAATTTGATAACTGTATGTTGTTAGTTTCTTATATCTTTTCATTATGCACTGAGAGAATTCTTCAGATAGGGTTGTGGATATTCTAGCATTTGTGGAGTGCCAACGTTTTATTAGATTTGTTTAGATACATTGTGTTTCTAATAGATGTATTTTGGTGGTACTGAATTCTGTTTAATAATCGGTGCACTAATTTGTGTTTAAGAGAAAAGATGACTACTAAAAGTACAGGTAGCAAAGAAGTGCTGGATTCTATTTCTTCTAATATTGTTAGCAAAATTCATAAGATGCAATGGCTTAAAGAAGAATCCCACTTGATGACTGAGTACGTTTTGTTTCTTTATTTCTCAAATTTCCTTAGTTACATTTATTAATTAATACCTTTGTTATGGATATTCTTATATAACATTAACTGAAATTGACAGTTTGTTTTTTTGCTAGGAAATTTGTGCCAGATATTACATTAAAAGATTTACCATCAAGGAAGGATGAGGAGTACTTCTCAGGAACAAAGTCAACAAAGAAGAAAAAAGAGAAAAAACCTAAACCGGCTAAGATTATCGACAAGCTAACAGACATTGTCACTTCAGATAATGTACAGTCCACGCATTCTGAAACTACAGAAAAGTCTGCAGCTCTTACTAGCAAGAAGAGCAATGAAAATATGATTCCTAACGCGAACTTAATGCAAAACGATGTTGCAAATCCTTGGAATCAGAATACCAATGTTGTGGACACACTATTTCCTAACGTTCAATCAACAACAGTTCAGTGCATGAACGAAGAGGAGATGCTGAGTTTGGCTTTAGCAGAAAGCATTGCGACAGCTCAACTGGAATCATATAGAAAAGAATCCAACGAACAAACAAATCCATCTAATACATTATCCACTGATTCAGACGATGACGGAGGATGGTATGTATTATGTGTAAACTTTGTCTTACTCCATAAAAAATGTAATTAAATAAACGCTAATTATGTGTATAATAGGGGAGTTGTCAAGAGAAATCTTCCGGAACCGGAAGAAAATACCGACAAGCAGCCTTCGCGTAATCCGTACGATAGTAACAACAATGACAATATGAAGTGCACACAGCGCTCTTTACATAAAGAAATCCAAGTTAAATTTCCAAGCAGCGAATCCTGTAAAGATAAAGATCCGGAAGGGAAACCAGGTACTGTAAAGCCATTTATACCATCTTCCGTTGAGCCTTCTGTGGAGAGTAGCAATGATAAATGTACGGAAGGTGAAAGATCTCTAAAAAAAGATGTAAATGATCCAACGAAATCGAAAGATATGGAAATATCCGACGAAAAGTCTGATCTTGTTTCGCGACCCTGTACGTCTGCAAACATAGATAAATATGGCCGAGTTGGCGGATATACAGAAAGACATTTGTTTATGGGAAGAGGCGCACGTCGCAAAGAGCAAGAATATTTTAAAGAACACGGCGCCGCGCTTGGTTTGATAAAACTTCAAGATCGAAATTCGAACAGACAGCTACCAAAGAAAACTGAAGATACAAAAAAGATGATTAAACCTAGTGACCATGGCTTCTTTAAGAAGTCTGAAATTAATAGATATCAGGAATCTAATCAGATCCAAAAATCTGGTTCTGGTTCAGATTCATATATAACGGACTTTAGATATTCTAGAGGTAACGATAAGTATTCAGAGAATCGTTATACCAGACGGGATGAATTATCTAACTGTAATAAAATTCATGGTGAACAAAGAAGTATTAGAGGTACTGGGACAAATTTGCAAAAAATGAAAGAACAAGATAATGCCGATTCACATAATTCAAAAAGAGTAGATGCAAGTAACAATAAGAATCGTGGAATGAAATATGAACGTTCGCATGAGACACAAACAATAAAAACGAACAAAAATGACTTAAATTCCACAAAGAATAAGTTTTTACATGATTTAAAACAAGATGAACGTTCAACATTTACCCCAAAGCCGAAAGAGACTTTACCAGAATCTAGTATTCAAAAATCCAAATCAAATGAATTGTTGACTTCAGCAGTACCGGACACGACTACTGAATTCATGTCCTCCGCTCAGAATTCCAATAATTCACTGATTCAGAATCCATTGAATACTGAAGCAGCAAGCGATCAATTGATCAGTAGTACTGAAGGGAAAAGTGATGCAAATTACAAAGCTTATACAGATATCAGTAATGTCAATAATGATTCTAGTAAACTTTCTGCACAGTCTTTCTTACCTAACGATGACCTTAATCGAATAATTGATTCGCCCAATTCGCAAATCAATCATTTACCGATTGCCTCATCGTCAATGCACGAGCATATTGAACCGTCTGAAGAATATTATCTTCAACAATCAATGCAAAATTTTAAAGACCTTCAGTATCTTCAATATTTGCAATATCTTCAACATCAGTGCCAAGGTATAAAGAGCGAGAATTATAATTATCCGAATATTCAGTCTCAGGCGGTTCAATCACTGACAGAAAATTCTCCATTTCCAAATTCGCAATATGCCAATTTGCCTGGTCTAACTTTTCCCGACCCAAGTTATCTCTCGCCAAATATACAACAATCTAATACATTGATGCAAACTGCGCCAGCTCGATTTTCACCCACTCAAAATCCATCTTTGAATTTGCCACGAGATAATCAGTTTGCAAATTTTTCGCACGCCGCCAATGTTACGTTTCCTAATAGCCATCCAGCATTTTTATCATATCAAAATGTACCCATACAAAGTATGCAACGTGAAAATATGTATCAAGAATGTAGAGGACAAGGAAATTTCTCTACCGGCATGAATGAGTTGGATTATTTAACTACTCTGACGCAAAATAGTCAGAATCCTATGCGAAATTTTGCGAATGTTGTACAAAATCCTTTGATGGATCTGAGATGTCAGAGTTACTTGCAAGCACAACAGACAAGGTCTCCATCTTCTGAATTTTATCAGACTGATAACAATAGCATTCAGATGATGAGCGCGCAAAATTTGAGGGAACGTGTAAGTTTGCCGGAAACACCAGCTGCTCATTTTTATAGGGATTTTTTCCCCCGTTGCGATGCAAGCAACGAACGTGCAAAAATTGAAAATTGCACAAGAGCACCACCGGGTTATAAGATTCTTGGAACCGATTATGAAAAAGATAATCGAATTTCATCTGAACAAAGAAGAGTAATTGTGGATAACTTTGGAATCCGTTTGCCCAGTTTTCGCGCAAGCAAAGAACAAATTCGCGACGTACCTCAAGCGAATCCTATGCAGAACTTTGCACAATTGCCGCAAGACGCGCAGAGTTTAATGACGTTACTATTAAACGCGCAAGTAAACCATCAGTTTGATAACAATGTGGCGGGAAATTTGAATTACTATGATCAAAAAGGCCTTAAATCTAATATGACGGATTATGCTCAAAGTATACCTTACCAGTTTCAAATGAACTCTACGAGTTCTGCGCAAACTTCCATTCCGAATTTGCAAACGGCCAAAATACCCGATTCATTCAGTACCATGACAATCGCGAGTAATTCAAGTGCGATGAATTTGCAAAGTGATAATTCAAATAATGAGCAGTGTGGTATTCCACCGATAATATCGCCATTAAGTTGCATGAATTACAAAACTTCCAATGATTCAATGACCGCCTTAAATTTGAATACGAATACGTCATTACCTTCACAATCCAATACTAACCCGCGATTGGGGATTCACAATATTTCCAACCAGAATGCACATCTCTCATCCAATAAGAAACCAGGTAATAAATATGAAAATATATCAATACGCAGTGTTGGTCGAGGAAGAAGTTGTCTATTAAAATCAAAAAATTTGTAAACCTGACAGAAACGTTGTAACGTAATCAAATCGAAATATGTGATTTAATTTTTGCCAAAGATTCATCAGTTGCCCAATCAATAGTTAGCTTTTATCAGACTTAGCAGGACTGGGTATTTAAAAAGCGTCAGTGATTCGTACCGTAGGAAGGAGGTTTGAGGCAAATGAAAATAAAAAGTACAGTAATTTTTTTTAGATCTTAAATCATAAGCTTTTGTTTGTTTAGCAAGATAATTTTCGAGGAAATTTCTTCAATTGTCAAAGTAGCGTTAACTTAGTTCTGATAGATTCTCCACATAAATTGTTTTTCCAATCCGTGGCTAGCGTTTCTTCTTAATATACTCTTTATCCATATAACAACATTAATACAGTCCCTTCGCGCGTTATAAAACTATTGTGGACTAATTATTGTTATTATATTTTACCTGCTATTGTTATCATTACAACCATTAGGAGCAATGCTGCCAATATGGATATACCAATAATTACTTTCTTATGAAAAAAAAATAATTATATTTTTTTACGGCATCTCGTGCGCTTTTACTTATAATATATAAATATAAATATATATATATGTACACGAGTGTATTATTCATTTCTGTTTGCCTTACATGCTAAAAATATATTTAGGAATTACATTATGATTTGCCAAAAACCGCAAGGAAGCGGTTTGTTATTCTCGATTAGAGATTCAGTACAACGAATAAGATGAGGGATTGATTTTGTTATAATCTTGCGAAAATTCTCTATGAAAAATCAAATTCATGTATGCGTTGTATTACGTAATTGAGTTCCTTGGCGACGAATACATACATGTATGGCGTCTATGAATAAGTTAGTATAAGTCAGACAACGTTCGCCTTAAGGTGCCTGAGTGAAAAGACTGACTTATAAAGTTTATGTAATCTCATGATTTATTATATAATAATCTCGATTTACGTTCAGTTTTTCAGGAATTATGCAACGAGTTAACAAAATAAATATAATAGCTTTTCAGTTACCCTCGTATTATTCTTTCTATCTTATTAAAACGTTCTATAAAATAGGATTATTTGATTGCGAACGAAATTGTGACAGACTTTTTGCTGTGAATTGTTGACAGATTTGTTCGCAGTGGTGAAAATGTTCACAGTTTATAAATATATTATACGTATGTTATTAAATATGTACAAGTTTGATGTACGTTGTCTTGATTGTTTTATTTGGAGGTACTTTGCGTAGGAATGTTATTCTCTATTCTGCTATTCTTCTTCCTGCTGTTGTTCCGTACCAAATTATAGATTTGTGCTAACTGTTTCTTCTTCGTTAGATCTATTTTTGACATTTGGTAAGTTCAATATTTCCAGTCTTGTTTCTGTCAATGTGCGATTTTTCATTCCAAGTTGTTTGAGAATGGTAACGAGTTCTACTTCGGAATGCGCAGTCAATATTGGGTCATTTGAAAAGGACTGAATACAGTGTAAAGTTTCCTGGCTTGCCTGCAGCATCACGAAGTTACAGTTGTGGCTCTTTAAGTCCTTTATCACAGCATTCAGACCCTGATTGGACAATTTTATGAATTAGTCATAAAATATTTTTCGTTGTTAATTATGTATTAAGACTATTGATAATCTTTATTATACTGAGATATAATTAATTGTTTGATCTTACCTGCACAGCAGTAAAGTCTATCCTGTCTATATGCTTACAATCTAATATGACATTTGTCATTGGTCTTGAACCATTAACACTTTTCTGATGTTTTTTAGAAATTGCTTCTGTTAAATGTTTTCGTAAATAGTTCACAGAGGGAAACAGAAGTCCTGCACTGGGTCGGACTAGAATGTATCCTGGCGCAGGAGTCTGTAATTAAGGCTGAATTAAATTCACATCGATTTGCAACTATTTTTCTTAATATAAATTTTCATACACTTACGCTTCTATATTCTATGTACATTATTGGCCTGGAGTTGAAGTAAAGAAGAATGGCTAAATCTATAGCCACGCCAATGAGAATTCCTAACTCAACTCCTGCAAACAGACAGGCGAGAAACGTGGCCAATGCCGGAATTAAATCCTTTTCTGTAAGTACAATGAATGCTCAATAATAAAAGGCAAATATTCTATGCTAGACACATTATTTAAAATAAAAACTTACTGCTGCATTTCCAGATAGGTCGCACCATGCCACCTTCTATCATAAAGATGACAGCGCAAATTATCACAGAACTGAGCGTTGCTTTCGGAATGTAATAAAAATACGGCGTGAGAAGACTGAGAGCAAGTATAACAATTAATCCTGAAAGGTAAAACTTTCTTTTAATTATAAAATTATGATAAAATTTAATTTTTTTCTCAGTATATCAACAGATATATCGCGTACCTGTATATAAACTAGCCATAGGCGTTTTTACACCAGATGCATTGCTCACAGCACTTCTCGAAAACGATCCGGTCACTGGCATGGAATGAAAGAATGAGCCAACCGCATTGCAGAGTCCCAACGTTAAAATTTCTTGAGTGGCGTCCAATGTCTTTCCGTGTGCTTAATTATATATAGATAAAAAAAGATTATACAACTGATACATAATTTATTGTAATAACTTGCAGTGAAACTCAAGCGCGTGATTTTTACTTACAAAATGCTTTGGCTATGGCAACGTTCCCTATCACTGAGACCAGTGGAACGACGATCATACCAGTACCAAGAGTTTTGCACATCTCCAGGAAGTTGACGGTATCGTTTCCGGAAGTAGTAGAGAACGGTGGCAAGTTAACACCCGGAAGTCCCGAGTCGATGTGACCAGTAAGAAGATAAGGCGCTCCTCCAGCGTGACATTCGAAAACGTAGGAGATGATAGCGCAGACTATTACCAATATGGCGTTCCTTCCGGTCCCGAGGAACCACAAGATCCTTTCTAGCAGCTTATTGGTCGTTTTAGTCTCCTTTATTCTCTACAATATACGCACAGGTTAGTTACGTAAAAAAAATGGAGACAAGGGAAACTGTCGTACCCTTTTTTTTACTAGGAACTTTACCTTAAGCGTGAGAAGAAATATGATACAACAGCAGGAAAGAATTAAGTCCGCCATCCTTGTGCGATTAATATTGTTATAAAGTTTCTCCCATGTTTCTATGAATCCTTCGCTTTTTATGGACACACCGATGATTCCTTTTATTTGGCTACAGGCGATAATTACACTCGCTGCCGATGTGAATCCGGCTACCACTGGCGTAGAAACAAATTCTACGAGGAATCCTAATCGTAAAATACCAAGAGTCATCGTCACGCATCCTGACAAGAAACAAAGTAAAATGGCGTACTCTGGTATTCCCCTGAAACAATAAAATATGTTATTATGACAGTTTTGTATCTTTAGTTGCTTTTAATGATTAACGGTTGCACGATAGGCTTCGTGTTGTTCAAAAAGGCAAATGACAGTCCTTTCAGTGTCATTAGTCTTGCTATTTTTTCATTTTTAAAATTATACGTACATGGCCTTCGTGTGAAATCGGTTTTGAAACGATGCGCGTAATTGGAGTGTCATTAGGTGGGTAAGCTAGAGTGAACACGTAATCTAATTCTGTACACTGTCAAGAACGCCTAATTGTCGCTCGCCGTTTCTCTGATATAACTTGAACTCTTTATTACTTCATTTACCTGGCGTAAGTGAAGGTCAGCAGTGAAAGGAGAGCTGTGGGGCCGATATTTATTTCCGGGCAGGTTCCCAGAAAAATGTACACCAAACTTCCGGCAAAAGCACTGTAAAGTCCGTATTGTGGTCCCAGGCCTGCTAGGGCAGCGTATGCGATAGCCTTAAACGTGACTTTTCATTAGGCATGTCATTTTTAATTGTTAAGTTATAATTATTACCTGTGGTATCAATGTTAATCCAACTGTAAGACCTGCTACGAGATCACTTATGATATTGTGAGTGGTATACGCAGGTAACCATCTTGCTATGGGTATTCTTCTTTTGACCAGCCTTAAAACATTTATTTTTGCCATCTTTCTTCTTTTCTTTCTTTTCGCTACAAAATAACGATTGCGTATCTCTGTAGGTTGTTATTAGAGTACTTAATGAAAGTATTTTGAATAAATTGAAAAGCCGCTATATAAATACCCACGTATGTGGATTGTTTGCCTAATAATTTTCATAATTGATAATCGAAGAAGATATAATATTATTTTTAAATGCATGTTATAATATTCGTAGGTGACAGTTAAAGTATACATTGATCACGTTTTCAAGTCCGTTCGTTGTCGTTATGCATCAGGAAACTCACGAGCGTGTCTAATGGATTCTTTTATTATCAGGACACTGTTATGCAATCGATCGATTAATAAAAGAGAAAAAAAAACGAACTTGACCAAGTTTCACATAATTTTCATAGTGCCTGGGAAATGCAAGGCAGACTAATTTACAGTCAAGGCTGATTAATTTGAAGAATGAGGAAGTAACTTAATAATTTTTCTAATTATAGCTAAAAGGTGGGGAAAAAACATTTTACTAAATAGTCATTAGAGTTTTTCGACTTTTACGTACGACAAGAAGTATCTACGGTATGAATTTTCTGATGTTTGATCTTTTTGACATTTATTGAATTTTATTTGCCAGTTGTAGCAAGATTTAGGTTTGCCTTGTATTCCTTGTGCAGCCTCGTTTTTAAAAGCTACTACGGTTTACATACTTATGGGACATTGTTATAGACGTCTGGACACGCAACGAGGATACTTATCTAAAAAGATGAAAGAAGGTCCGGGTCAGGCGATAAATTGGATACGTGAATCGTTCTCTAACGTGTTTACTTTAATTAATTGCAAATCAATTACGCATGTGAAATAGATTTTTTAATCTTATTGACACGAGGGAGAAACAATTTAGTAGGAAAAAGCAGCATGAGGCATTCGATGATATAAGTACAACTAAAAGTCTGAATTTGAATTCTATCATATACTATATCTATTGATGATCATTAGCAAGCAGCCTATAAGGTCTGATTGAATTAGCATACTTTCTACCTAAAGGCTAAAATCGGCACTTTCAAGCACCGCGCTATAGTCATTAATGCAATGTTTTGCTGACTTAAAAAAGAATCAGTGATCATCATCCAACATAAACGATGAAAATAGCCGTGAATAATTGCTTTACAAATTTCTACAAATCAAAAAACAGTTTTGACTCAAAGAGTCTAATTTATTTTTCAACTGTTCATCATGACGAACACGTGATCATGGGAAAAGAAATGTCAGGTAATTTCTTCGAGGTAAAGATAGTGTTTTTCAAATTTGATGTTGTAATGAAAAATAATGAAAATTGTACCTTTTATCAGCATCTTTCATAAAGTAAGTTGACAGGGTATATACTTTGTTATGAGAAAAGTCTGAGTGTCGCGTTATACAAGTTGTTAATTTATTAGCATTGTGCGAATATAATCGAGCCAACTTTAGCAATGAAGTTAGCCCTATTATATTTCAATGAATGAAGTCCAAAACTTTTGTCAGCGAAGGACACGATATTCCAGACTGATTGCTACCTGTCATTAAGTCATTGTGTACACGTGCTTAAGTAATTAAGTCTCTCGTTGTTATAGCCTATTGACCTTACGGCGGATCCTCAAACCAACAATCAATTATATTTATGAAGTATGGAAACTCTATACTGTACTATATACATAGATAGTATAGAAATACTGAGTATCAAATGAACATTGATTTACATATTGATTAGAACTGCTAATTTGAACCAGATGAAATGCATATGCAATTATGATTGATAGGTACTCGGATTACATTGGATATGCAATTATAATCTTTATCTGACATCAGTTTCAGTTCAGGGGACTAACGTTGCATGGTTTACAATGTATAAGAGTCCCCTGAATCTTTTACTAATCTTTTGTAATATTTATAATCGTTATAAGCGATTAAATAATTGCATTATTTTATTACCTGCTAACAATTACGTCGTATTTGTTCCTTGAGAATTTTCAGAATTTAATAAAAAACATTCCCACTCTTGTCGATCGACAGAACACACCAATCCTTACATCAAACATAGGTATATAATATTAAAGAAAAGACTTGTCACTTTGTGCAGTCAATTAGTTACTAATTAATTAGCGTTCACTTTACAAATTTTTTAAATTAAATTCTTCAAAACGTCAATACGTTGTTGTTCCGTTAAATTCACGTTATTATTCTTTACATATAATCTTTATGAAGTCTCAAAAATCTCCTTCTTCACCGTTAATAAACGGTCAGTCAAAATATTTTGAATTTATTCTCCATTACACAAATTCGTTTCAACAGCCGTTATCCGAAATCCAAATTGGTACCTTGTGCCAGCGCTTTTAAATTCGTCCACTCGCGCCGCGTTACACGACAGAACAAAACTAGTCGTGTCGGTTAGGCTCACTCGAATCTCGAGGACTCTCACCTGATCATAAACGTTAACATCTAGATATATATAGATATCTAGATATGTATGCACTCGTGTCAGTCTAAAAGTAGTCACAGAAATCCAACACTTTTTTTCCACTGCCACGATAACGTCGACCCAGGACACCCAAAATACGAACGGCGTGCGCGAAGGATAAGATAAAACAGGATAACCGGCGTAGAAGTGGATTGCGCGTCGGCGCATGCGCACTGGCGTCTTGACTGTAGACGAAACGTTATAATGGACGGTAAATACAAATCAGATTCAATTTGTCTGGCAAATTAGGTCTTTTAGTTAGCATTCGCGTCTTCGCGAGATACGAAACACACGTTATACTTATCACGTATCATATGACGAGAGAGGACGTTAGTGGGAATTTTCGAAAAGGTTTAAACGATTTAACAAATTTTGGTTTACTTTAAATTTTTATCATTGTCGCGTATACGACGTAATTTTACGGTACTTTCTTTGTAAATGATTTATTTTTTCTCAAGTTCGCCAAACTTATTTGATCATTTTCACTGACTGCTTCTCTGCGTGGTTTGATACCTTTTAAACGCTTTTGTACGGTTTACTTGGTTTTTCTCGTATTGACACTTTTATTGTAGTTTGAAATACTGATTAAATTGTATATATATATAGTCATAGTTTTGTGGATTACACTTTAACGGACTTTCTTTGGCTCGACTTTGGCTTATTACTTTCTTTAGTGAAGAAGCTTGGTGAAAGTTTTACTTCTTTCTCACACTGTTTATCTCATCGGTGGTCTTACCTCGACTTCTTTGTTTATCGAGGTAGAAATATTCTTGTTTTCCTTTTCGGGATAATTTTTCAATGGTTAATAGCTTTTTAATTAAACAGAGTTTTCTTTCGTCTTTTACTTACTTATTCCGTTAGCATGAACTACCAAGTTTAGGACACAATGGATTTTCTTAATTACGCGACAACTTTTAAACTTCTTTCATTAGTATTGACAATTTTCTTTTTTAGGTATTGACCCGAACATCGAAAAGAATTAAAGAATTAATTTCCATCGTCCCACTCAAGTATAACGTCAATATTTTGCTCGTATAATCTTAACTCTAAACGTCTTGGGATTTCGGAGTGTTAATAAATTTTTAATAATGCTCACGTAGCAATTTTTTCATTGCTCCATGACGACTCGGAGTAAGTTTTTCAATTATCAACGATATGGCAAATAATATCAATCGTACTTCATGCACGCGGAATAATCAAATTTCCGGGTTATAAATTTCAATGCAATTTTACAACATGCTTGTGTCATTCTCATATTTTTTCTTTGTGACCAAGAGAACCGTGGGACTTCCTGGAACTTAAAATAAGTACCGCAAGTGGCAAGTCCAGCGCCAACAGAAATCCAACAACAAAATTCTTCAGATGCAAGAGCACATCTTCGCGGGGTACATGCCCACAGATGCATTACGTGAACGTAGAGTGCACGGGAGATGCACTTTCTTTTTTTAAAATGAATATTTAAAATCGCAAGTCACGCGTATACCTATATAGGTACGCGTTGCTTCTCTTTGAACTGTAATAACTTGTTCAAATCATCGGACACAACTTTTCAAGGTCATCGACGGCCGTCACGACTCTAGCATACATAACCTCATACATGTATGTTTACGTACATAACGCACGGAATGTTAATTCGTTACGTAACGTAATTCCAAGGTGATTTCACCTACGCCGTGATTTTGATCAATTTTCTTGTCCAAAGAGAAAAAGAAAGTCGTCTCGATCGCTTCATATCTGTGAAGATAATTTTTTTAATTGCATGAAAAAATTTTTTTATTAAAAATAATAGAAAAAAACTTGATTTGCTGATCTCTTGAGTCCTGCGCCTCGTTAGGAGTATCTTTATTCATTGTGATTAGGTATGAGCGATTAAGTGTTTGGATTTCTTCAGGGAAGCCAATCGCGAGGTGTTAATCAAATTTCTTGAGTGACGTATTTACCGCCAAAATACGCCTATTCACATCCTAATATCAATTAGTGTCACACGACGTTTCTGACCATGAGTGATGAGGTCACTCCAATATGTCACCAGATAGTATCGATAAGTGAAAGAGACAAAGAAACGTCTTCCGATCGTTTATTAAATATTTGGAAAGTGCGAATGAGGAACGACGGATACGCGCAATAATACGTATACGTAATTTTTATTAAAAATTTACTTTCATCAATTAACGATAATACGAACGTGAAGTAATAGAGAAATAATTGTAACAGTCGAGCTGCATTAATTGCACGTTCATTATAACATTACATTTAATTGTCTTTGCCCTTGGCGGCGTATATTAAAACTATATGTATCTGTGTATATACTTCTTTTTTTTCATGCTGTATTATACAATAATATTTATTGTAATGTTCGTAGCACTTTTATCAATTCTCTTATCATATTTATCAGTTACCAACTATACATATTGACATTTAATCTTTGCCATTGGCACATTTATACAGCACGCAATGACACGCATTGTCTTGTGTCTGACGTGTCACTGACAATTATACATATACAATTGTTAAATGTTAATGACAATCGATAATGATGAATTCTCGCAGTGGTGATTAATTATATATCGTTTCAGGTGACTTCAGCTATGGTTTTTGTCCTCGTGTAAGTTACATAAATACTGGATGGCTGTGTGGTAGATAGGTTGCGTAATCGATAGGAAGTAAAGGAACCCTGAGTATCGATGATTTTTTAATTTGGTGTCATCGAACTTTGTCTTCAGTCGTTGGTCTTTAATTTGACGTTATACATTTTATTGGTCTGACATTAATTATTGACGGATTAATTTAATGATCGATCACGCATCGTAATGACTTTATTTAATAATTGGTCATCATGTCGGTCAATGCAATGGCTGGTGCCGATCTGTGCGATCGACCTGTTGTACCGTAGTATATTAATTCCTGATAGTAAAAAAATTTGTTTGTGTTATACCTGGGATAAATTGTTAGATAATTATTGTTTCTTTTAGGACTTTTTTACCTACCTCGCTATTTCTATAGGAACAAGCGCGAACTGCACGCAAATGCAAATCGCGTCTTGAAAACGGCAAATCTCCGGTGGCTGATGCGTTATTTCCGCCGAGGAATTCAGCAAGGTTGGTCCTTCGTAAAAGATCGGGCGTTTCCGTGAGCCGATCTTCGGAGAGCGAACATAATGATCCGTAATGAGAGTGATGAAAGTGGGAGTTTGATTCGAAAATACGATTTTGTCTACAAAGAGGATCTTCGCCTATGAGCCAGTAGGTCTTCATCTCGCCCTTTCCCTAAAAATTGATTACAATTTTTTTCAGGTTTTTAAAAATTTGTTAATTTTTTTTCAAGACTCTTACCTTTATGTGAACTAGTCCACGTTCCTCTGCCTGGTAACCACCTAATTTTTGAAGAAGCCTCCAGGTAGCCTCCGACATGTGAACCTTTAAGGGTAATCCCGATGACTCCATTCGGGATGCTGTGTTCACTGTGTCGCCAAAGAGACAATAACGCGGCATTTTCAAACCGACAACACCGGCCACGCATTGTCCTGATGAAAAAATAATGTTTTTATAATCGATTTATTTTTTTGGATATTGTTTACCGTCAATATTTACCCGAATGAATCCCTATCCGAATCTTGAGACCCTCCCCTGGCTTGTGGGGTAGTTCAAATTTGCGAATTCTTCGCAAAAGATGTAAAGCCATTGACGCTATCTCGCCGGCATGTTTAGCGCCATTTCTTATTGGCAGACCTGATACGACCATATATGCATCGCCTATTGTTTCTACCTGTATAGTATTTCTCAAAATATATTAAAAATATATATCATAAATGAATTATAGAGAAGCCAAAAAATTACCTTGTACACGTCATAGTGCGAAATAATGTAATCGCAACAGGTGTAGAGCTCGTTGAGCAAGGTTACAACCTAGAAGAAAAAAAACTTGTTTGTTTTGACAAAAAATGCGACAGAGCAAACGTCGGCATCGTTCTTTTACATATGCGAAAAGATTGCGAAACCCCCACCACTGTGCACGCGTCAGCTAATTTTCATATAAAAAGGATTTTTATCGCGATCACATATGAAATCGTTCTTTTCTAAGATTCTTCTTTTTCACATCTTAAATTATGCGATACCATTTTACAATGAATGTGAATAGATACAATTTATTTTTTTTACATAATCATTTTACCATTTATCCTTGTATCAAAATACCTGCAAGGGAGTACTGTCAGCCGAAAGCTGCGTAAATCCGACGATATCACTAAAATAGATGGTGACGCAATCAAAACTTTCAGCTTCGACAGGATCGCCCCTTTTTAAAGCCTCGGCGACAGTCCTGAAAAAAAATTTTTAAGAATAAAAAAATAAAAAACAAAAATAAAATTTTTCAAAAACTTCAAATTTCCCGCAATAAAATCATACTTCGGTAACATCCTGTGTAAGAGTGCATCGGTTTTCTTTTTCTCCTCTACCAATTCATTGGTTCTCTGTTGAACTATGCCCTCTAGATTACATGCATACTTTTCCATTATAGCCAGCATATTATCGAATATATTAGCCCTCCTGCAATACAAGATTATACAGCGTTACCATAATTAAGTATAAAACTTCAAAATTATTATCCAATCGATGTCACTCACAGTCCAGCCTGCATGGGTTTCAATATCACAGAAACAAGTTTCATGTCGGGTCTCGTGTCAGGCTCTTCGTGCCAACAAGACTCTATACACTTAAGAACATAATCCGAGACTCCTTTTAGGCTACTTAAGCTCGGCCGAAGTTTCTGGCCTTGTACGATACTTTGAATAATTTCCAGAGGACTCATCAGCGTGTCCTCCCAAGGATTACGACGTGTCATAATCTCATAAAGTACCAAAGCAAAGCTAGACGATAACAAAGGACGATGACAATGATAAAGTTACGCAACAATCACCAGATAACTTTACTAATTCGATTAGTAAAAATATCATTAAATTACCATCAATAATCTGTGTACAGTGTCATTCAAAAGTATTGAACTGAGTGAAGTTAGGCTCGTCGATTTAATTGCTATGCCGAAGCCAACTTCAGCTGGTACAATACTCTTATCTAACAGTCTATACACGGTTATTCAGTACTAATGAACCACCTGAAGATGGTTCTACTATGGGTCTTAATAGAAATCAAATGGACCAAACCATCTTTAGGAGGTTCAATAGTCTGTCCTTCTGTATACAGTGCTATTCAGAGCTATTGTGCCAGATAAACGTCGCCCGTTCGTTTGATTTCTATCAATTTCTATGGGAGAACCATCTTCAGCTGGCACAATAGCTCTGAATAACATTCTATGTATATATATTATTTATTTATATATATATATGTAAACTTGTCCAAAGGCTGTTTCGAGGACTTCGCCGATTATGGGGCATTCACAACGGCAAACTGAAATGTTATTAAAAAAAAAAACTGAACCTTGGACTATCGCAACATTGGAATTCTAACCTAAACTAACCTAACGTAACCATTTCTAAACCCATCACAGCTCCGGGTGCCTAGTATTGAAAAATTTGAAAAAATTCGGTGTGATCGCCCGCTTAATGGTCCTGGAAACAGCCCTTAGATATACAATTCTTCGAGGACAGTCCTGGAAACAGCCAAATATCCTCAAAGCCGCCACTGCATATATAAAAATGTCCTGGAAACAGCTCTCAGATATATTTATATATATGTATATACTTACCTATATATATCGCCACGTTGAGAACCCCTAGGCAAACTCGTTGAGCTTCTTAGTAGTTCCGGGGCTCTGTACAACTTCCGGTGAAGTTCCTTGGTCTCGTGATCAGGTTCCTCCTGGCCGGCTTTGAATTCGTGCAGGCCAAAGTCTGATATCTGAAGTACCCAGCGACTGTCAACAAGGCAGTTACTGCTGCGAAGATTTCCATGGGAGACGATGTCGCTGTCGTGAAGATATATCATTCCCTGAAGAACGCCTTTCAACGTGAAGAACTCTTTTTCCGTCGCACTCTCAATTTTCTTACTTATCGTAATTAGTTGCTAGCTTGACGTCTTTACTTTTTTGACGCTTACACACGAAATAAAACGCTCACCCTCAGCAAATCGGCTACCAGAGACGAGACGAACATCGTGTCCAATCGTAGATCTTCGTTCTTTAATATGTCTTGTAACGAACCACGTGCGCAGTATCCGGTTACTATAAATATCGCCCCAGGCTCCACGACTGCGCCCACGAAATTAATTAAATTCTCATGGCGCACCTCGCGAATTTGTTTCAGTTCTTTTCGGATTGATCTCGTGATGTCTACGGTCTTTTTGTAAATTGGCTTTACGGCCACCATGCTCTCACGGTGTAGCGCTACCCTCGTGTGAGCACGTGGGGTGCAGCCTGGTTCTCCTAAATAAAACTAAATTATATAATAATTATTTAACAATTAATCTGAGTCTGACTGGGAGGGGGAGGGGGGGTAGACAATTTTTTTGACTAACCACACTTTTTTCTGGACAACAATCGCCCACGTCACTCGGTATCATTGTTAGGTCTTTCAATTCAATCTTCCAGAGAATGCATGCGAGCTTTTGCTCGTATCTGTAATGCCTGGGGGGTAAAAAGAGGAAGTTTATGAAAAGAGCGGGAAAGTTTGTAAAATTCAAAATTCTCGTAGTTGTTATTATATGTTTTTTCATACTTAAACGCGAATACACCAGCTACTACGACCAATCCGGTGGCTGCTGAAAGTGCTAAATGAAGACGCCAATCACGTAGATCATAGATCCTTGTTAATTTGTCATCGAGATCATCGATAACGTCCTCGCGACAAAGTTCGCCAGCGAATCCACATTCAGGCTCGGCTTTTGGCGGTCCCTCGCCAACCCATTGGATACCTAAAGGAGGAATTAATTAATGCAGGATCGACGGGACTGGGATTAAATTATTACCTTTTTTTGGATTGATATATCGAAATATTGGTATATCGCTCGAATCATTTCCACTGTAATAGAAATAGCCGACTGGCTGCATTGACATTTTTACTGTTCCGTTAGCTTCCTCGTCATCCAAAAGGGATACGACTGTGAAGTTTCCTTCTGCGTCGCCGTTTTCGTCAATAAAAACCTGATTAGAAGAATTAATTTTTTTTATAATGCTATTAGCTTTTTTTGAAAAAGTTTTATACATTTTCTGATAAATGATATTCAATCAATATTGATCATCTGCGGGATCGATACGTGGCACGTACATCGTAACCTTGCACAGAATGATAACTCCTGTTTCGTATTCTACCCAAAATGGCGGAACCGTTTCGGGGATCGCCTCCTTTTTCCAAAATTTCTGTTGCCGCTCGGGCGTATATCATAACAGCGTCGTATAAATGAGCGGCTTGGATGGGCATCTGTAAAATTTATGGTATGAATGTATTTCGAAATTTGAATTTTGACAAGCTTATCGACATAATAGCTCACCGCAATGGTTTTGAAAATTTCGCTGTGATAGGGGACGCAGAATGGAGATTTTACGGAATATTTTTTAATTCTTTCGCAAATCTGTCTGAAATTTCAAAAATGACGTATGCTTTGGAAATTTTCAAAATTAATTTTTTTTTCGAACAATCCCTTTCTTTTATTAATTTCGTACTCACTCGAAATTTGGATTCTTCACGTGCGTCGGTGTCAGCTTTAAAACCGATCGAAAACCGAATTTCACGTCTTGCGACATATTTCGATCCGGCAGATAAGGATCGATGTAATCTATAACGATGATCGGATTAATTTTATAAAAAATAGCATTACTGAAATTACTAAGATTGATCACGCGCATACTTATAATTACTCAAGGTGCCAGATGCCTAATTACTTCTCTAGAAGCATTTGAAATTTTCATCCTTTCACACCTAATTAATGAACTTGATCGAGTCTACATAATATAGCTAATACAATTACAGTCAGTCCACGAGTTCAATCCGTTTATTTCAACAGATCGAAAACAATTAAAAACCTAGCACGTGATTTTCCATAATAAAATCACTAAAATATATGCTCAAGCTAAAAAAAAAGATATCAATGCAAAATGATGCATCTATATACTTTCAAGCATAAATTATATGCAAAGCCATACGTGGCTTCTTGAAGCTTTCATCGTTTTCGACCTGTCAAAAAAAACACATTGAACTCGCGAACGAGCTATACAGTGCTAGTCAAAAGTATTGGCACAGTGAAGTACTGGTTAAACGTATTTGCACCGTGCCAATACTTTTGACCAGTACAGTAACTGCGGGTACAGCGTTATCTTTGAAATTTAAAACAACGTCGTATCATTTCACACGCCATAAAAAAAAATGTCCATTCTCTAATAAATTCAAATGCATCGATCTTACGTTCGATAAAGCCGCTAACATCGTGCTTTCGGTTTTGGCAATTAATCACGAAATATCAAACGAAACGTACAAGCCCAGAGGTATGGAAAATCCATGTAAATTCAGAAGTCTTACGTTCGGCATCCGCAAACATTTTCACGCGCGAAATATCGATTTTGACGCGATTCGAGATATTTCAATGTCCCAACATCGAAAATTTTGTGGCTTCATTAATTACATTCTATACGCTTATCTAATCACGAAACCTGCAGCAATGATCTAACGCAAAATCCAAAATTCCGAAATATAATAATAATAACGTTAAGCTTACTCCTCTGTGTGATCTCCTTGCGTTTACGTGGATCGTAGATTTTGTCGTCCACGGATACGATTATGTAGTCGCCCGTGTATAATAATCTACGTTTCTGTAGGCACTTTACAAAATCCACCAGAGCTATATGCTCGCCCACAAAGATATAAACTGGAAAAATTATTCATATAACCAAATATACATATATATTATTTTTGAGTGTTTTATGATTGAATATTGTTACGAGAGGCTAATCATACTTCGATTAGCCTTTCGTGTTGAAGAAGAAATGTCAACCGTCTCAGCTGACTGTCATTAGAAGTCAGCTGAGTCAACATTCGAAAAGTCGAAGGAACTGTCAGCTGTCACTGTCAGTTTGACAACCGATACATAATCGATCGGCAGTTACACCCCCCCAATCCGGGATAGACTACAGAAGTGTACTGTTCAATAAAAATTATAGTTATCCTTTCTGATAACCAATTCTTATAATCGTACACAATATGCCTCGAAGTCTACGAGCGTTTTCGACTGGATGTAATAATATCATATAAATCTTCATCAATCATTATTATCATACACGATTTGTATGCAATCAGTATAAAATCAATATACGGCCAAAATCTTATAGTGATATTATGATTGATATATTTTTTTTACCTGGGTGGGGTAATCGTGATATATTTTTCGAATGTTCCTGACGGCATTGTTTACTTAAGGGGTTGTTCTTATAGTCTTATCCCGCCTACCCCTAAGTAAAGGATGTCACCCGACTTATCGCGAAACCAATTACATGCTAAAACTGAAAATACTTTGTAGGAAGGAGCACAAAGGGATCTTGGACACATTGTGTACATTAGAAATACGTCTTGAGGAGCTACGCGAACTTATGGATGAATAAGTGTTTCGTTTTCTCCTTTCGGTACGAAACATTAAAGAAGAAAACGTTTATACAATACGTGGGTAGATGAGTGTCAACATAAAGTCATAAGTAGCTTTTCGCCGTCGATTCAATTGCGAGAGAGATTGTAAGACGAGAAGCCATATTGATAGGTGAGATTTAGGTATTACGAGTAAGATAGAGAGAAACAGAGAGAGAGAGAGAAAACGAAGGAATATAACAGAGAAGTGAAAAGCTGATAAATCCTGGAGAAATATTATTTTACAAATCGAAGAGTTTCTTGTTAGCCTGTAGCTGTTAGGAATATATATATATTTTGAAGTCATTCGCCATTATATTTTTCTCGTTCGTGGCCATTTTGGTCTCCGTGACCCGATCGAACGGATATTCTATCGAAATGAATTTTCTTGGTTAACCACAGTGCGCTTTACTTTAATTGGAAAAATGATACGAATCTCCACGTTCTTTTTCTGTATTCGCCTATGTATATAAGACAAGTGTCGTAAGATACACAACAAGCGAATCCTGTGACTGATTGAAAATTCTTTTATCTTTTCTTTTCGTTTCTTATCAATTCTCCATCTAATCACTGTTCTAGGGGAAAATAGTTATGGGGGTTTTTCTTGTACCAACCTCTGGTGCGAAAATAAGTGGCTGTCACTATGTCGTCGAGTTTACTCTCGAACATGGGTATATAGTCGTTCACGGTGTAAGTATCGGTGACCAGTATGTCGTGTTTCTGAAAAAAAAATATTGATAAAGATTGATTTTCTTATTTTCAAAAAAAAATCAAGCGAAATATTTCCTACGTCAAACTTCACGTCTCAGTCGAAATCGTTATGAGGTATTCAAAGAATATTCGTGGATTAATTGAATTTACTGAATTATGACCAAATCGAAATGACAGCCGTATATAATTTTTCATAATCGTCTAGTCTCGCGTGATTGGCTACGCGATGGCTTCGCGATTCTTTATTATTATTATTTTTTTTGTAAACGCGCCGATAGATGTGAGGAGATGCGAAAAGAATATACGAAAATTTACGTAACCTCGCGTATAACGACTAATGGCCATCATTCATTAAGATTACAACGCAGTGAGAGTATCTTTAAATTTTTATTTATTATCCTTCTGTTCACGTACCGTTAAGAACTCTTTTAGCTGCTCGCTCCAGGCTCTTCTCGTGCCGCAGACTACGACGACCTTTGTCCATCCGAATGACCTCAGCAAGGCCACCACACTTTTACTGATCTTACTCGTCGGCGGTAAAGTTCTTGCGAATGTATAATAGACCTTCCTATCGGAGACTTCGGGATCCTCGCATTTCTGTGAATTTGTGTAAGAAAAATATACTTTTCAACTTTGCCTTGGGATTTTTGGCGGGAAGGAAAAAATATTCAAAAAATTGAAATTCCTCATTCCTTATTTCGTTCTTACGTTACGCGCAACACCTCGTACGGTAGTTTCACGAATACAAGTTTTTGATTAGGGGACTCATTTACCTTAAGAGTCACAGGAAGATGGCACCTCCAAAAGCTAGTTTACTTGTGAACGGACTATATATTACGTTATACTCGATGCGTAGAATTTTACGACGCGAAAACTCCTCGTAAAATATAATCGTATTGTTACAGTCAAACAAACGGAATGCCTTTGTTTATTCAAATAAAATTTTTCGGCCGATTTACCCTATTTAGCTATTTATCGTCACTCCGTTTATTCCTTTGACTGACAAGATGTATGTATGTGTGTTTATATTTTTATATATATATATACACACATGCAACAGACTGTGGGAATATACGCTTTGAATATTACAGGTTCATAGGGATAGAATAAATTTGAGGAGTTAAGTACGTCTACAAGTAATTCTATGGGAATAAATTTCATGGTTAATATAATCGTCGTGCTTTAACAACACCTTGTAATTTTCTATCCACGTGATTTACGTGACTATATCCTTGTTATTATTATCCCGATTATATGCCCGCTTTACTCTTATTATTATTATCGTACGTTTACTACGGATCGAGCACTACGACCATTGCAAAATTCCGAGTAAAGGTGCCTTTTCATGGAGCGACAAAATCACAGCGATGAGAGGGCACGTGACCTCGTAAGAGCTAATATATTTCAAGCATTCGAGCGATATTTTCCCTAGATTTTCCCTAGATTTTCCCTAGATATTCCCTAGTCGCTCGAAGTTGAAAATATCCAGCATCATATGGACGTCGCTAGCGATGAGCGATGCATGAATTGGCACCTTAAGGGTAGTGCTTATGAAAGGGTGTGTTTTGGGGTTAAATAAAAAAAAGTATCTCAACTTCTCTCTCGTATGGTATAAAAAGCCCGTTGACGTAACAGTGATTTATTTAACGTCAATACATCAATTCGACACCCGGTATATTCTCGGAACAGCCGATATAATCATATTTGTTAAATCTCTCTTTTTTTCTTGTAGAATCTTCCAAAAGCATGTGAATTCAGTCATGAAATTCATTCCTCATTATTATGTATAATAACGATCCAGACTGTATATGAAGATTGTAATATTAATGGGTATTAACATCATGACGCTTAATCGAAGACCAAGTAAGTGTAAAAGATGGGATATTAGCAAAATTCAATATATTTCGGTAGAAACACGTGAAAATAGACAATAAACGTTGTACGAGCGAGTTGAAAAGATTTTTGAATCAACCTGTACCACGGCCCACTGTCAATAAAAAAAATGAAAGGTCTACACTTTTCTCTGAATGTCATCGCCGTAAAATGAATTTGTTCCTTTGCTCTATCCGAATATACCTATATATTTCTTTAACATTCTTGTTTTCTCCTCCACCTCAGAACTTGCAGGATTCAGGAATTTTATTATGTGATTCGAAACACCTTTTCCGTGTTTCCTTTTACTACTAGTAGGCATCAATGAACCCAGAGGAAAAAAAACACTGTTAAGGTCGACGGAGATAGCTTTAACATGTTGAGGGTTGGATCCAATTTGTGAGTTGATATCCAGTCAAGCAGATATATATATATATATACGGAAAAAATATATATATTTCTCTATTCAGGATGATTGAACAGTCAGTCAGGCAAGTGAAACTAACTAGGCGAACAAAAAAAGAAGCCTTACCGAGAACAAATAATACAAAAGGATTTTCCCCTTTTAGAAATTACCTGACAAGTTAACCGGCAAAACGTAGGAGTTTACTTCTGAAATGCCATTATTTTTCTTTAGGGCATTCGCGTCACTTGGGAGTCAGTTATATTGTATCTGAGTAATATAGGGTTTTTTTTAGGTGTCAGTACAGTACTTAAGGGACGCGAGAAGGATTAAAATGGATTAAAATCTGTGAACGTGACACTTGGGTATTGTGAATTTGCGTATGGAAATTCTGTTTTTTGTTTGTTTTTGTTTTTTAGGTAAAAAGACGGTTTTTCGAATCGCCGTATTTTTTGAGTTCTTGAATTTCGCCAATGACTCCGAGAAATGTCTAGGCCTCCCTGTGGCGACGCGATGTCTCGGCAAATGCGGGTTACTACACCACATCCCCTCCGAGGATCCCTGACACTTATATAGGACTCGATAAACTGTCTGGAGGAATTATTATCCTGTGGGGTAAAACGTAGTCGTTCTTATACAACTGTTATGGCCACTAGAGTCTTATTCTCTCGAGTAGATGTAACGAAAGAGTGTTCTATAAGATCCAAAGGGAATTGAAGGACCAGAACTTGAATTTTCATCCGACAAAATTCTTGTCAATTATCGAAGATCCCTAGAACTTTATGATACAATTGAAAAAGTCTGTAATCATAACCGTGTAGAATAATTCTGGCTGCTAGCTGGGGCCTGACTAAGATGCCCTAACAATATTGTGGTCCTACTTAGGACACCTATGTAGAACCAATTCAGGATTATCTTACTTTTTTTGTATTTGCAGTTAGGCAGTCTTAACTAGGCCCAGTATAGGCTTATAAATCAGGACCAGCTTTGAATTCCTGTCTACTAGCATAAAGATATAGACAATTTATTGGACTGTTGATATTCGTTTAAATACGATAACATACGATTGACGTAATGGCATAATTGTACGATTGAAACCTAATTTTTAAAAATGATATGGTGGCGTACGTTACCCTCTGGTGAACACACAGCTATTTATGACGCCGGAAACGGAATTCGTACCTGCGATTGTCGGGATGTCCAAAAGAAGGAGTATGACATTTTACCCACGGATTTATCAACCGAATTTCTAAATGTTACTTCAATTAAGAATTATAATGGTCAATATTATAATTATGTTTTATATTCTATTTATTCATAAAACTAGCTAGAAAGATCATGCTAAAAACGACGTCGACGGATACCAAAATTCTAAGTAGCTTCCAGATGAGCGTTACTGAGGAAGTACCTGATACTTTTATCGCAAATACCCAACTAATTCCTAATTCAAGCCTAGTTAGGCGTTAATACATTTTGAATCAGTCGTTTTATTGCTAGTTGCACCTAGGGTCCAGGTTTTTCTTAAACAATAACAGAAAACATGAGTAACAAAACGTGTTAATAGGTATACCCATAATAAATTAATATGCATGTCTCGATAAGGCCAAACTAGGGCCTAGTTAGGTCTTAGCTGGGCAAAATCGAATAAATTCGCTATGGATACATCACTAAATCCTAACTTGAGCCTAGTCAGGCATTAACAAGGAAAACCTTTATTGAATTAATATGGATACCTCGATAAGGCTCAACTAAGACCTAGTTAGGTACTGACAGGGGAAACTCTTATTGTGGAAATCCTGTTAATGCCTGTAAGGGACCGATAATTTATCCGGGCTGCCCCGATAATTTTCTACACGGATAGATCCGGATGGAGCTATTGAGAAACTTGGTATAAAGGCGAAAAATGCTTATGAAAATTTCCACCTCTTAATTATATGGTTGATCCTCGAAATTATATCAGTGCAGACAAATATAAGGAGCAAACGTATAATTTTCAAAATATTTGTCAAATCAAATTTAATAATTATTCTGTCATTTTTCTTACTATTATGTTTAACACTATCATTTTAAAAACGTAATTCTCCATGACGCTTTATCTCGAATTGAAATTTCTATTTTATCGTTCAGCAATTCCTGTCTAAGAAAGTTCCCTTTTTTCTTACGAATCCTCTAGCTGTATGCCAGTAACAGTTTTGGGCGAGTGGTCCAGGATAATAATGCAAAAAAAGGGTCAAGGCCATTCAAGCTGGTCGTCATCTGCTAGAACTTGATATAGGGTACGTTCCGAAATTCACTGCCAATACTGCGAGCATGCTTGTGTCTCGCTCTGTTGCATGCAGATAAACAGGGACAGAACGATACTCGCAGTAGTGGCAGTGAATTTTGACACGCACCCATAGACAATAAAAAAACCCAACTGCTTGGAAAGGAGAAAGGATTTTCCATAAGAAAGAGAAATAGATATATTACATAATTTTTTTCTTTCTTTTACAATTCTCTACTCTCTCTTTCTCTCCCATATCGACATCACTTCTATCGAATGACCTATAGACATTTGTGACCAGCATTGCAAAATCATCGCAGCTCCTTTTTTGTGCGCCTCTATGCACAAACTCACTCAAAGCAGGACAGGCGAGAGCCTTATCGGGAGGAAGGACTTTTTGACCGAAGGTCTTTACTCCTTGTGGGAAATTTCTAAAGGGATTCTGTCGAAAAGGGTCCTGCGGGACCTGAGTTCCTTCTAAAAAGTTAAGCCTATAGATAAAGTCGAGCTGTACTATACCGAAAAAGTGAGATTTCATTTTAGCAAAAAAAAACTGCGTTGAACTGAGAACTGACTTAACCGTTTCCTTTACCCGGCGGCCATCTTGTTA
The DNA here is from genome assembly GCA_030142225.1 of Pachycephus smyrnensis. Lineage (NCBI taxonomy): Eukaryota > Metazoa > Arthropoda > Insecta > Hymenoptera > Cephidae > Pachycephus > Pachycephus smyrnensis. The sequence goes on along the minus strand of JARQST010000480.1, from coordinate 131,625 downwards.
TTCAAGTTAAGTATTTGAAGGAGATTATGTAATTTATCTTAAGGGGTATTTTATATTATACAAATATATATATATATATATGTATATTCCAAGAGGATTCTTGAGGAAGAACGAAACGTCCGAATTCAATAGAAAATGATACTTAAGAATAGCCAAGGTCGAAGGAAAAAGAGAAAATGGATACACGTGGCTGATGATATCACGTAAAATATCTCTTTCGATAATTCTCTTGGCCTTTCTGTCCAGAATCCTTCGCTTTGAATTTCCTTCAGCTTCCCGGTTTCGATTTCAAAAAAAGAGCTTTTACTTTCTACTTCAACTTATTTCAATGTCGACCTTAACGAGGCGACGTCACGTGATAATGGGAGGTGAATTTTAACACTAGAACTCCCGGAGATCCCGCATACTTAGAACTCCCGACAGGTACATTTTGTGTCCGAGTGCATAACTT
>JARQST010000480.1:96758-125141 GCA_030142225.1 Pachycephus smyrnensis | reverse complement strand
GCTGAATTCGAATTTGAAATCAGAATCCCAAAATTCAAAATGGCCGATCAAATATGGCGGCCAAAAAATAAAATTTCCTCGCCAGTCAAGGGATTAATTTACTTTTAGCATTGAATATATATATATATGTTCAGGTACTTACCTATGTCCGCAGCAAGAAATTTTAGCTCCCTTTCTGGAAGAAGCTGCGGATTCAGATTAACAGTTCCAATGGCCAATGGCAGAGCACCCAGTACAACCTGAGAATCAATATCAATAACGTTTACTCACAAACGATGAATTTAATTTACCCCTGACTGAGAAATCATATTGAGACTTTCGCATGACGTCGAATCTGTTTAAAAGGAATTGGCTTTTCCATCCTGTAGCACCGCGGGGTGTAAAGTGGCACGTTTTTCTTGGTAAGGATAAAAAGAACAAGAGAGAAAGAGAGCGAGAGAGAAATCAATTTATTCGATATAGGGCAAACGCCCCGTTTACCAGTAAACAATATAGAAAATTACATAAATCAGTAGGGAAAAAAACAAGAAAATTCATAACAAGTGCAGTTCATAACAGTCACAGTGCAATAAAACAGTAATAAGGTGCAATAAAACAGTAATAAGATGCAATAAAAAGAGAGAGAGAGAAAAAAGAAAAACCAGATGAAAAAAGAGCCGCTTGAAATTCACTTCTGATAGTTCACGCTTGTTCACGGGGATTTACCCAGTTTATAAGTTGTAGGCAACACATAACGGCACCCTTGTTTAGTTATAGACTATAAATATATATAGATATACCGCTAGGCAAGGAAATACGGCAAAACTTCCCTTACTATGTTAAATGTGGCTGAATCATGCGGGTGGCTTTGCTTCTCTTTGTTCCTATAGAGACACCTAATGGCTTTCGGGATTCGTTCGAGTCTAAAGCTCAGATAATTAGACACGGGTGTATCAAGATTTTGCAATAATAAAAAAAGACTTTAATTCATTAATAATCCATAAGATTGACGTAAGCGGGTGTAGGCTTTAAGTGTAATTTGAATCTGGCGCCAAATCGACCAAGAACTTTTTTCTTAACTTTAAAATAATATCTTTCTTTGTCCTCTTGTTATATGTAAGCACCTGAGATCTTCCGTAGGATCCTAAGAATCCAATTGTGACGCTATCGTTGAAGCTGTGCGCTCCTGTACCAGCTAGATAGTCGTACAGGAAGCTGTAATCCTGGGCGCCGGAAATAGCGCTGGCGTTGCGGCATTTCTCAAATTTACTTTCGCCGTAATTTGCGCTGCTCGCTCTTTCACCGAGCAGAATTAACGTATGAATTAGGAGCAGTACGCAGTGTAGCACCATGGCAATGGCGGATGGTAATGTTAACGGTTGACGTGGCTATTGGATGGAGATTATTTATTTTCGTTTTTCCTTCTTATCCTCCTTTTCTTTCCCTTCTTAGGTAATCTTGCTAGAATCTCTTGGGATACTTGCGAATACTCGCTCACCCGAAAACCACTGATATTATATGGTCGATATGATTTCAGAAAGCTTATAAAGGCAGATTTTTTATTTTCTTCTTTTCCTTATGGAATTCTTCAAGTTGTTGACAGCAGATGGTATTTTTTTATGATAACGTTACGTATGATGTTTATGGTGACGCTCAATGATTTTATTGATTTTTTTATCGGTTTTGATTTTTTTTATGAATTTTATTTTGATTCGTATTTACAGTGATTTGATTATCGGTATTTAATACAATTCTTCTTTTCTCGTCGAGTTATTCCATCGATATATTTATTTTATTTACGTCATCGTCACTTTTGTACGGTGGATTCTTTAATTTTACGCGTTATCTCGAAAGCGTATTATAAAATCGGATAGCGCTTCGTAATTTATTTATAGCGTAGGGGTACTTTTCACTTATGTATCTCTTACACACACTAGAAACTTTTTGATATTCAAATTTGCTGAATACTTGGAAACTCGCCCGGTTTCGTATTAATGCAAATTCACACTCGACGCGCAGAAACAGCTGAAATCCCAAGAGATTTATTCGCCATGATATTCTTATGGGGATAGTTATTCCTCCATTATTCTCGATATTCTCTAAGTCGTCAACAGCATCAATTTTGCGGAATTCAAAAAATAGTTAAGAGAACAAAAATTACCATATACAAAAAAACACCGAGCATCATCCGCAAAATTAGAGTCGCTCGAAAAGCCACCCTTTAAAATGCACAAGTATAAATAACGTAATCACCACGAATTTTTATTCAAACACAAATTTTACGTAAATCACAATTTTTTTTTCACAAATCCCGTATAATTCAGGAAGAAACTTCCTAAAATCTATTTATTTATCAAAAATCTTTGGATCCTTCAAAATTTTTTCCACCCGCAATTAACACTTCCTCGTTTTGCTTGTTAATCGTTGAATTCAGCTTTAAATAAATGCCGGAAGAGTTTTCACCGCGAATACAAATCGAGGCTATTAAAAATGCATCTAAATCAAATGTTTTCCAGATTAACAAAAAAAAATTATATTTTTGAAAAGTTTTATCAGAAAAAGCTCATCAAACAAACGATCCTATCAGCTTCACGTTCTCCGCGTGACTGGGGTTGCTTCTCACGCTTCTCATGTTCTACTAGACCATTGTTGATATCATCAAACCACCCCAATCAGGAGTTCAAGACGCATGCGCGAAAATTCCAAAACGCATCTACGCAGCCACGCTGTCGCAAAGCTGTAAATTGCGATGCCGAGCCGCCGCCATTGTACAACAACAACCTAAATTTCAAGGTTTAATCTCAACTTCTGTGAACTTCATTGACAATTAACGAGGTTCTTATTCTCTTTCGCAACAAGAGAGCAAGATCAGTGCCATTGTTCCAAATTAATGCCTAACGACCGTCGCGCGTATAAATACTTGAAAATTTGAAATTGCGTTCCTAAGAACCTCTGATTATTTTTTGGTAGCTGGAAAAGGTTGACAAAAAATTGCGATCGTACAAAATGAAGAATTTCTATTTAAAAATTGAGTCTAGGGGATGAAGTTTTGTCCTTCGTGTATATAATGGCTGGTATTAAAGATTTTAATAATATTTATACCTCGTACGATAATCCTTTTGTGAATTTCATCCTCAAAATGGGAAGTCCATTAAGGGATAAATCGATAGTTTATTCTGGTCGATTATGCAGGACGGTGATTTATTATGTTTGAGGTTCAGGGTGTCGGGATTATATAGATTTTCGTCACGGAAATAGAGTTAGGGCTGGCAAATAATCTTATTTAGTTACTAGACGTATGAAGGAGCCAATTTGCAGGACTTCATAGTCTGTGGTTAACCTTTGACCTCTTTTATTTACACTAAGTTACAACGATTTCGTGTTGATTAAATACCTATATAATTTTACTTTGATCGTATTGTAGATTCGTATTGGTTAAAGATCAATTAACCTAGACGGGTTTTGTAAAAGCTACAAATCCAAGAATCCAGTAAGAACTTTAACAAAAAAAATTCAATACGATATTTTGAAAATATATGGAATAGTCGAGAAAAAGTTTTATAAAATATCCTGATACATAATATTCAATCTTTTATTCCTGTAAGATATCCTTATGTCACAAACAGCTCCCAAGGAATTTTCGGATCTGAAAATAGAATCCCGTAATCGAACAGTACCAGTTAACAGTAGTAAAACATAAATTATTCTTCAAGAAAATCACATTGTCAGGTATCCTTTATATCACTAATACTATTAGATTGAGTCACAAGTAAGTTTTGTTTTTTAAAAATAAAATTTATTTGCCAATAAAATCTACTACAATGGTTATCGATCTAATATATATTCGCCCTTATAATTAATAACTTCTTATCATTTTTTAGTCAATTTTCCTATTCCCCTTGCATAAAATGCTTATGATTTTGAATTAAAACACTCCTGGACGAACTCCTGTACCTGGTCATTATTTTGAAAGTGTTGCCCAGTTAAAGCGTTCTGCAGCGCCCGGAAAAGATGGCAATCTATTGATGCTAGGTCCAGTCAAGCTCTAAAATTTGTTCCTGGGTAACCTTCGCTCTGTACGACCTTGCATTGCCATGCAATAAGGTAACCTTTTCTTCTGTTAGCAAGTACAGGACGCTTTCCATGAAGTTTTACACGAAGCTGCGCTAACTGTTACACGTATGCATTTGCAGTAACAGTTTCGTTGCGTGATAACAATTCGAAATGAACTTGACGATCCCACCATACACGTAACAAAACTGTTCCTCCATGTACAATGGCTTTTGGATCCGTTGGAGGCCGCTGATCCTTGTCAACCCATTATCTTTTTCGAACAAGGTTTTCATACGTGATCCATTTCTCGTCTCCCATAACAATTTTGTCCAAAAAGGGTTCATCCTTTTCCCAAGAAAGCAAGGTAGCAGCTATATCGACCTTCTTCTAGCCTTATTCCATTCATTAAGGCTATGAGGAACCCAAACTTCCGGCTTGCTAACCTTCCCGAGTTTTTGTTCAGTTTCTTTGCTAACTCCCTCCTTGTTTACCGTGGGTTCTGCGTTATCACGACTTTTAAAACGTCGTCATCGAAGCCTGAGGAGCGAGCCTGACCTTAGTTCATCTTCTAAGGACAAATATCCGGAATGGAATTTTTAAAACCACTTTTGAAATGCTCTGTTTGAAATCACTCCGTGACACACCAAAAATTTTTGCCGCCATTGCTGTAGCGTTATTCCCAAGTTTATACTCTAACGACATAATATATATTATACGCCATATGATGTATATGCATTTAAAATTTTTTTATTTTAACTGCTTCAATAACACGTTTAAATTGCAAACTTGACACTTCGACTGCTAAATTGAGACTGAGAGACAATTTTTTAATAGCCACTAATAAAACTTAGTTGATACAATATATTATTAGGCAATTCTTGAAACGATAATTACACTCTACCTACATCGGAATCTATTCATGACTCAACCCAATACTATTAAAGATGCTAATACCATTAGTATTAACGCTACGAAAACTCTGTAAACACGCCAAGGATACCATTCCCTCGTTTCGCCTTGTTTATTCACTTGCTTCGTCTTAATTCCCAAGAGGCGATTTACGAGTCCTTGTTCCACGAAATCCTGAGTATCCTCCAACCTTAAGAGTTTTTCAAGGAGCGAGATAGAGAGGATTCTCGACGCCATTGTTATATTTATTCGTCAGGGACGAACGTTCTCCTATATGGGATACTATACTACCCTATGGGGTATAATACTCTTTTTCCAACCCTGCACCTTATTATTCATTCTACTCTTCTCTCTCTCTTTATCCCTCTTATTCACTTCCGTCGGCCATTTCAACCCACGTAATTTATGAGAAAACATGATTCTAAATATATTAAGAAATTTTTATTTTTCATATATTTACCTATGTAACACTGAATCCCTGGTTGTTTGCGATCCTGAAAGTGGGTGAGGTTTCCCATTGAATATTATGAGATATAAAATATATCCATGGCATTATATTTGTATCTTAGGTCATCTAATAAAATTATAGTCTTTGGCAGGATCAATTTCGAAAAAGCATAATAAATACGGGAAATCCTGGATTTAGGACTCCTTAAAGTTCGCCTTAGGCTATATCTTTAATTACTGTATTACGATCGGCAATCTGGAATTCTCATTGACGCTATCTCACGGAAATTTTCTCAGTGGGATCGTTATCATTGACAATGATTAAGAGAGCTTGGGGTCCATTGGGTCTTGGAGTGATTTGTAATTCGGATAGAGATTTGGCGTAGAATATTTTTTGTTCAATATTTCAAAACAAAAAATGTACGAGTTTTTCTTTCAAGCTTTTATTTCTATCTGATAATTTAAATTTTTCTACAACGATATTATTCAATCAATAATATCGATAGGAACCAATCAAGGAAACATTAATTCGGTTCGCGAAAGAACACTAAAGAAATTGACTCGATTTCAGTTTCGAAAATCCTATATTCATTTATAAAAATTTCGAGCACAATAACATAGGGACTCGTCGTCGAAAAACGACTTATGACATTCTTAAAAAGAAAATTGATGCTTTGGCCTCTATTTTTAAATTTCATTTATCCATCTGCCTAAAGGCAGATACAAAATGGAGGTTATGTGTTTCGTTATGTTACCGTTTTTTTGGCAATAATATTCATCGTCCTCAAGATTTTACGGCAAGCTTTTCTCTCATTGACTGTGTTTTCACCGGATTCAAGTTGGCAGTTGCAATAAGGTAGAAGTACCGGTTTTGGCCATCAACAATACTTTTGAGCGTTTCTCGTGGCTACAGTATCCCTGTGACTAAATCCAATTGTGATCTTCCAAACTTAGTATATTTTGGGAAAATTTACGGGTGTTTCGACATCGGTTCATCTCTATTTGGAAAAGTGACATACGAAGTCCAGAGTTTGTGGTTATGGCTGTCAATTCTTCACTTCTTCGTATGTCACTTTTCCAAATAGAGATGAACCAATGTCGAAACATGTCGATGGCCAAAACCGGTGCAGTGGCCAAAACCGGTGCAGTGGACAAAACCGGTGCAGTGGCCAAAACCGGTGCAATGGCAAAACCGGTGCAGTGGCCAAAACCGGTGCAGTGGCCAAAACCGGTGCAATGGCAAAACCGGTGCAGTGGACAAAACCGGTACTTCTACTCTACGTCTTTTGTATATCTATACACTATTAAACTATAGGTATACATTCAGTGTATTTCAACTCTCGTTCGATTTCGATGGAAACGTAAGCATTAATATTATGTAATTCAAGAGGATTCTGAAAAAAAAAAATGAAATCCATCATTTAATCTCGACCGGTAGTACTGTTTTTCGGGGAATTTATAAATTGTGAATAATAACAGGAAGAAAGTATATTTTCAGCAATCATTATCAATCGATCATCGGAGATATGTATTTGAGTAGAAACTAGAGTGAAATATATTTCGAAATTTTTTATTGTCAGCGATAAACTGTAGCCTTTATTTTTTTTCTTTGTAAAACAAAGATATAGCAACAGCTTTCGCCTGTTGCAGATAAAAAATCCTTCGTGACCTTACTCGAACGTAAATTATGTCTTTCTCAATGTTCATCGACGAGGAACTTCTCTTATCAAGATAGTATATATCCGGTAAATTTATTCACGCCGTTTTTCTCATTTACCTGGAAACACATTGAAACATTTTTCAACGCTCGCATCCATTACGGTAACATTCGGTTCATATTAAGGGTGCACAAAAAGAAAAATATCCGCACACACGCTATTCGCGGAAAAAGATAAGGAATATGAATTTCCTTTAGGATCATCAGTAAAATATTGAATTTCAGATACAGTTCCAGTGGTTACAGATTGAATTACATTCATGAAATTTTATATATCTCTTCTATATTTTTGTATATTCATGTGACTTTATTAAAAATGTCAAATATATAAGGAAGTCATAAATACGCAATTTCTACGTATATGGAAAATTTACGATAAAAATTAACGTTAAAATAATAACATTAGTAATAATTAGATCTATAACGTAATGACGTCCTAGGATTATTATGACAGTCGGGGTATAATATATTTATTATAGAATTCTCTCCGTGCATAACCGGTTGCCATACACCGGCGTCATATTTAACGTACGGAGAGTTGCCTGTATAGAGGCGCGACAACTAGAGAATTTTAAATATTCGAATGACGTATTTTAATCACGTTCATAGAATTCATTTTCACGCTTCATTTTTCACTGACCTTTTTTAATATTCGCACAACAGGTCATTCTCCCACAGCAATTCTGAATAATGATATTCAGAGTTGGTTGGAGGAGGATGGATTTAAAAAATGTCCCTTTTTATTCCGACATACTGTTAGTCTCGCGGGAGTGATTCGTGTGTTTAAAAATGACGTACCGTACGAGGAATAAAAGAGTTTGTGGAAAAAAAATGGAACTGGGAAATCCTTTAATTTTTTTCCCTCCCCCAAAAATGAAGGAAAAATTATTAACGCATATAAATTACATAATCAAGGTGGAAATTTTTATGTGGAATATTCCGCTTAAGATATTTCTATATTCCAACAAAGCGGTGACTTCCTTTTTTTATGGAATACCGAAAACGAAATTATGTCTCTCTTTGCTAAAAAAAATTGTTACGAATTATCGCAAAGTCTCGAACGCTTATTTGTCGCTTTCCCGCGATAATGCCTTTCTCATTCATATTGTCAGTCCTTCGTTATACCACCGCAATATGGCGCTTGGCGCGCCATTCGTTCGAAGGTATGTTATCATTGACGAAGGTTAACGATGGTAAATTTTTTACTGAATGGCATTGTCTTTTGAGTAGATCGTGTTTCGAATTTACTATTTTGAAAAAAAGAAATGTAGCGTGCCCACGAGATGTGACAAGGAACAATTGAAATATATGCAAATGACAAAAAATGCATCCCCAATAAATCTGTACTAGCAACATTGCTGGATTGATTGGTTTAATATTGTCCAAGTCATCCAAATATCAGAAAGTGTCCAAATAGTGGAAAATGCATCCCCTAGTAGATCAGACAAATAATAGACGCTAGAAACATCTGCAAGTAGTAGCAGTTGGAAAATCTGTCATGAGGGGGCAACACTTGCCAGACACTACCCGAAGGGAGGCGTAGAGGTACTCGACTCGCACCGGACAGTCTCCTCCGTCTCATCAGTCTTTGGTTACCAAGTATACAAGTTACCAAATATAACAAGTGTACTTTGGTTAACTTCAATTGGAGTACAGATGCATTTTGGGACACCGTGTAGATAGTAGTCACCTTGTTAGAGTAACTGCATGTGGACCATGGCCGAGGGTGTTGTCCTTCCGGCTCATCCGCTGAGCTTGCTCAATGGGTCGGATCCAGGTTGTGGTCACAACATGGTCTCCCCGGTCCTCCTAAGGGGGGCCTGTGGGAGTCCCCCTCAGAGTACGTTACGGTCATGATCTTTCGTCCAGTGAATCTGACTAGGGTTCGACCTTCCGTGACTTTCTCATTTTTTGCGACTTTCTTATTGCTTGGCCCGGTTTTCCACATCTTTTTATCACCCTCTGAGATTTTTTACCCTGTGTGTCGCGCCGTGGGGGTTTTAGTCCTGGTCACCAGCGATACCACGGACCCCTGATCCCCAGCTTGATCGCGGAGGGGTCGTAGCGCTCTGTAAAGAAATAGGGCCTTACGGAAATGGATAGGGCAGGACCCATTTCGTTCTCTTACACTTTATATTTTTCCTATTCTTTTACCACCACCGTCCCTTCTGCTCCTTTAAAGCTTCTTTCCTCTCGGCCATCTATCTCTCAATGTCTTTCACTCCTTCCTTTTTCTTCCGTCCTGCTTTCTAATTTCGCCCCCCACCCCCCACTACCCCTCTTCAATAAAAAATTACTTTAACTATAGTCTATATAGAAATCGTTTATATTGATTTATGTGTTTTGATCCAAGATGGCGCAACGGTCTCGCACCTGTATGCCTGCCGATCAAATTCATTAAAGCGTGAAACACTGTACTTCTTAAGTTTCGCAACAGATGGCAGGAGAGTCGTGATAAAAAAAAATCACCTCATTACTTAAACCGAAAGCGTCACTTTAAACTAGAAACAAAATCCGAATACATTTAATAAAGTCGTAGCATATATAAATGGCGGATTATTAATTTCTAGAACGTAAAGCGTGAAAATTCACGAACGACGTAATTACAGTCGCTCGTTTAATGTATCACGAGGAATCATCGCGTTTTACAACTCATTACCGCGTATCCTGTACCCCTGAAGCGATTATTAAGATACACTCGACTCATTAAATATTCTTCCACCGTACAGCGTAACATAATACGCTATAAAAACGTGCGAAACGAAACCGAGTCCTTTGATCTCCCAGAAGTCGCTCTTGCTAAATTTAAGGTCACGTAAGGTCAATCAAGGCATATCATATCATCGCATCCTTAGTAACCGTCAATCAAAACTTGTCAAAATTTTACAGTCGATAACCTCCCTCGAGATATGCTTACAAGATACAAGGTCATCCGATGACCATCATCAGTAATTTTCAACTGTCCGTTACTTTTCTATTGATTATTTCGAGTCATTAAATATCGATTTATCGCCTCATCCAACCGATCGGAATTTCTATCGATCATTATGCAAGTGCCATAAGCGTTACAGGAATCATATAATGAGGGATTACAGATAAATCCTGAATACAAATTACCTTAATAAGATATATACTGAAATTTGCATAAATCGATTCTATCGTATACGGAAGTCCCAAAAAAAATTAACAACAGCATCCTGCGATCAGTGGTGCAACGTGAAAAAAAATAAAATAAAAAGATTGGAGGACGTTTCTGGGCCCGTCGTAAATTTTCATCCTAACGGAACACATGTGGGCCTCTGGGCCCCGCTACGAGCTCGCAAAACACCGTACGAAAAAAACCACAGACTGATCGGCTCTGATGTCAGACTTCCTGCTTGGTAAGGCCCGAGGAGCTTGTAAGGCCCCGGACTCTATCGTGGGACCCCTTTAACGCGTCGCTCAAACGATCTTCCTTTTATTCGACATTGAAGAAGCGCGGATTACATACCTTTTTATTATTGATCATGCAATCTCAACGACACCAGTGACGTAACAGAATGATTCGACGAATCATTCGCCATCGTGACGCGAGTCCTTCGAAGGACTGCGCACTAATAATCACGATCCTTGAATCGATAATAAAAAGATTTTTCTATATGTATCGATTTAGTCGGTAAACATGGGATAGATGTCCCACGAGGATAGATGCCCACCCCCCTTTATTTCGTTTATGCCAACACGATTGATCTAGTAGTGCAATCTAATTGTTATAGTTTGCATATTTAGAAACATAGATACAAAAAATTGACCTGTCATTACATTAATTGTGTATTTATAAGGTGAGCCTACCGCTTCCTGTTAATTTCAGTTATATTTTGGTCCTGTGTAATAAGGGTTTAGAGATGTTTTATGAAAAAACTCGAGATGAACGTTGTTTTATCGGAAAGCGAAGAGGTTAAATTTAAAGATAACATTCATTAATAGTATCATTTAAATTCAAGATCTTTAAATAATATTGGCAGGGCATCTATCCCATGCTTTATTTTGTATTCGAAGTTAGATGCCCCCAAGTGGTAAATGAGGATATATGCCCCTAGCTATATACTGTAACGACGCTCAATACGCAGGGAGAACGACAAGGTTAGACCTTAGACCCAGTGATTTGTAGATAGGTTTGCTCAAGACGAAAAAAGACTGCTTCAAATACTTCTTTCTATATATATGCTTCTATTCTATGTTTCATACTATTCTGCAAAGAATATCAATTAATACCCATGAACAATTACATTTTTTTAAAGAAGTATTTGAGGTCCTAACCTCAATATTGTCACATCCTTTCCTAATCACTTGCACAGGACATCTATGCTCGCACGTACGGGCATCTATCCCTGAAAATGCTAAAAACTAAAAATATAATTTTTCTCAAAATAATAGATTTTTCTTTAAGTAGAAATAACATTTATTCATAATGGGAATTATTCGTTTATACGCATTTATTCATTTACTTAAATTCTAGCACGAACTGATATTACCGTACATTTTATTTTCCTTAGATATGGCATCCACCCCATGTTTACCCTAATCGAATTTTCAGAAACCGTAATATTTGTTTATCGCGTTAAAATAGCCTCGTACCTAATTACTAGAGCAAAACAATTTTTGCATTCGTTGTTTTTCTAAATTCTCGACATTTTCCCAAGAACGTGTATACTTTACGTGTACAATGTCTTTTTTTGTTTGTCAAAAAAAGTTAGGAGGAAAAATTTATTCCTACGACATTGTTGATAATTAACGTTTCGACAAAAAAAAAATTAGTGCTTCCAAGTTCTTAGGTCAGTCGGCTAATTAATTCTCCTGACAACTTCGATTTCCGCGAGGTAATATACCTATCTGGTACATAGTTCATACGACTGTCTTATATACTGTCATATATACTTTTTTTTACTTTCTTTACATACATTTCTTTTCGTCATCATCTTACCGCATCGACTTACCAGAATGGAACTGCAATTGAACAGGTGTCCCTCCTGAATCGACGGGACGCGTAATACGTAACGAGCCGCATTACCGGAGCCGCCTCGAATTTCTGATACCGTTTCGAGGCATCGTACATTCAAGTACTAGACTATTATCTAATAGCTAAAGCACTTTTACATAATCGCGAGTTTCGATAAACATTCTGCAGCTGCGCTGTTCGAATTTTCCATACGCGGACTCGTTTGTTTTACGTGCCACGAATAATTCTGAAAGTGTTCTAGGATTCTTGATTTCGTCAAAAAAAAATACAACAAAAAACTTTTCCCATTTTCCCCTTAACGAAATTGTCATTCGATTTATTCGTTTTGGGGGGCGGAAGGAGGGGGGCTGATAAAATCGAAGATTGATGTCCGCGTGACGAAAAACGGTGACAATCTTTTTTTATTATTTCTTTCAAAAAAAAAATCGAAAAAACGTGTCTCTCTCTGTCCTACCAAATTGAAAGTAATCGAGCGCAAAAAATCATGCGTAGTCGGTTTGCATTATCTCGCCGGATAGTGCAGATAAAACAGAGGGACAACGTGACCCGAATGGAGAGGTCGAATTTTTTTCGAGGATAAAAAAAATAATTTCGAATTCTCCTCACGCCCGAAGAATATGTGATGTAGCGAATAGCGGAGACAGAAATTAGGCTACGGTATTTCATTCTTCATAGTCTTCAGTCTCTATGAAGTGATATAAATAAACAAAAAACATTAATAAACAAAAAAGACAATACAATCTCTTACACCATTCGAAACCATTAATAATATTGCGTAACAGTACCTAACTGTAACCGTAACCATATTAAACATAAAATATGTTGTTTTCGTACAGTTCATAAATTCCTTTATGAATGGAAACGTGTCTTCAGCCAACCTAAAGGAATGTCAAAATTTGAAATATTGTCAATCCGTAAGATTTTTCATATGTTAAAAAAACGGAGATGGTAACAAAGAGAAAAAAAATTCAATATCAAGATCAAGGCCTTTGCCAAAATCTTTACTATGGAATGCCAATAGGATGACTAAGTTCCTCTAGGCCAAGGTCCTTTTAAGAATTTATATGCCTACGATCATCTCATTTGAATTTACCAGTTAGAAGGCCTCCATTATCATCCATTTGGTGACTTGATCCATTACGACACTCGTTTCGTTTCTTTTTTATCGGTACGTTCAACCGCTTTTTTTCTTCCATTCCATTCTCAACTTCGACTCTAACCTTACCTTGGATTCTTCAGTTACGTGTATTATATATATGAATCTCTAGAGCTTTATTAATTGATATAAAGGCAATTTGTATAATGGATCCTATACCATATATACTGTATATAAGCATACATTATATATATATATTACACTCTAGTCATTTGTCACTACGTAACTCGTATTAATTCCTGTATATAATGAACACTTGTTGTCAATTTACTATAGTACCTACGCCGAAGGATTAATGTTAAATTGCACTTACAGTAATTCAGATTTCTCATCATACAAGGACACCGTTATACTCTGCTATCTTATGAAATAAGGGACAATTGTTTATAAGGAAAAAAGAAAAATCCACGTTAAAATTAGATAATAGGAAATTTATATGTAGAAAGTCGCGGATTGAGATTTAAGGTTGTGTACGTACAGTATTTAGGTGTTGAGTTCATAAAAAAATATATACTGTAAATATATGTATATATAAATTTGGATAAATTTCTCGATTAAGATTTGACACACAAGATCGAGTATCTGGTCGCAAGGACACGAAAAGGGACTCATGGCAATTGGGTCAGCGGGGCCTCACGGGGTCTGTGCTGGGCCTGAAAGTGGGTTTAACCTCACTGGTTAACTGTTTCGCACATAAAATCGCCTACGTAAACAGGGATACGTGAATTTCCTTATTGGCACTTGTACGCGGCACCTCGTATACCGATTTAAACAGTTGACCAGTTGGCTCTCGTATTGGTTGCAACCAGTTGGAGCTGTGAGACGCAGTTAAAGGTGAGGATGGTATCCTTGCCTGGAATGCAACGGTGAACTGACTGGAATTTTTGCCTTGCACTTCTTCTTCCTTCTGTTGGCACCACTTTTATTTTATCACGGACAATTCAATTGGAGATGATTTTTCGAATTGTGACGTCACAACTGTCATAATAATAACAACGCCGTACAGTACACCCTATACGCAATGTACGTTCCAGGAGAATAAATAAGAAAATATATTCTAAAGATTATATTAAAAAACTGTTAGGTATGCTAATCATCAATTATTCTCAACACGATTACAACAATGAAATGTTGTGGGTTAGGCCAATTCGTTGATTAAAAATTCGAGGTCAACCGACGAGGATCATCCTCGTCGTGAATTAATGAAGATTTGCCCGAAAAGTCAAACCAGAGAAATTCGACCGTGCGTCATTTTTTTTCTCGATATACTTGTCGTTAGTTTATTCACGTATGTAAACTGTTACGTCATTTTTTTATGGGTTGTTGTGTAGTAATCATTGATAGTACATTCATAGAATTCATCCACCAGAAGTTTACCTCTGAACAGATAAGTACGGTATTGTCGTACGGCTGTACATTTTTATTTTGAGCACAAGACGATGACCCCGTAAAATGACTTTGAATCTGTGTCAATGAATTTCCGTAACATTGTACTGGCCCATCTGCCACGCCCACTGTGCGAATTTAGGTAAGACACGAGTGTTCCTGCGTTCTTGGAATTTCATGGAAATACGTAATCACGTGATAGCCAAATATGTTTTCAAGAAAATTACTTACTGTTTTTTCCCCCGTTTTTTAACCTTATTCTTGGACACCCTATATTCCTGTATAGGTTTGGCGTCACCTTACGTGGAGGTCAACGTGTAATCACTAAGAGTAAATGCAATTATATTATCGCGAAAATTATGCAATTTAGAAATGAATGTTTTATTAAAAAATGTGAAAGAAATTTTTTAAATTATATATATATATTGTGTTACAATTTGGTGCATCTCACCGATGCATCTGCATGATGCAATTATATGGACAGGATTATTAATCGCCCTAACGGTTTTACACTGACAATCAATTCTTGCAATCTACGGGACCTCAAAGTCCTGGTACTCAATTCGAATACCGATCCTCCCACTGCGTGGTGAACGAAAATGGGATTCGGTACGAATAACACATTGCGGGACAATGTGCTTATGTAAATGTCCTGTGCGCATAAAGGACCTGGGGCCACCAAGTGGATGGTGTTTATTCTTAAGTTCTTACGGTACTTTTTTCGAAGGATCTTAGCACGACCTAAATCTTCGTGGTAATGAGTCATGACCCTTTTGGGAATATCCTTAGCAACCTGTATGCACTGCTATCACTGGCTGAACGTGTACAGGAAACTTGCGGATGACCGAATGACCTTGAACCTTACAATCATCTGTATAAATCTTGAAAACTGCTCGTCAGATTCTGAGAATTCGTTATGAATGATCAGTAAGGAAAAATTGTAATAGAAAAAAAATTTAATTATTGATAAACCACGTGGGTATTTATTGTTACTTTTTGTCTATAATAAATGTATTTAGGTCAAAGAGGATGAGTTGATTGAAGGTTTTCGTATCGTTTCTTTTTTTCACGTAAATCAAGTTTGATAGCGGAATTATAAAAGAAAAATGAGAGGCCACTCCGCGTGGAATTTGGGAACGTCAGTTAAAGTCAAATTAAGATAGGCAAATCAGCGACTAAGCCGCCGGAGCGTCAGTTCGATTAATCTCGATTCTGCGTACAGTTAATAGAACTGGTCTGAGGATGATCGTGATTCTCGGAGTAAATTCTGGCAGTGATTCAACATCTTAGAATCGCGATAAACCCATATAGAAACTGTTTTAATAACAAAGGAAAAAAAGTCAAGGGCGAACTTTTACAAGAATGCCAACCCTACTAAAAAAAACGAAATATTGGCAAATTTCCAGTGTGAATCGTTAAATCTTGAAAATACGTCAAAATTCGCTATTGAGAGCGGGAAGATCTTTTGAAAATGCATAATCAAGATCATTCGTCGTATTTTTTTTGTCAATGAAAACCAAGTTTCTTACAGGGTAATCAACGTCAGTCTAAATGGCAAAATAACAAAGTTAAGTAAAAAAAATGCAGCTAAGGAATAATCACAGAACCATGAAGATATGGTAGCCAGTCGTGCTCCTCCGTCGTAAAGAACACAGGGACTGCCGATACGGTGGATGATTTATCGAAACACTTCAGCAACTCGGACGAGCTATCAAATAATAAAAATGGCCGACCTCGGACTGTGCAATAGTTGACGCAACTTCACGTCTAACGGCGGCGAATGGCGTCTCACGTTTGTGACAAGATTTTTCGCTTTGGACTTCTCCTGCACTCCCGGCATCTAATGACCGTCCTCGTCTCATCCATCACAATATCCTTGGACGAAAAGACAATGTTGAAGCGAAGAAGAAAATGGTGAGGGCATTACAAGATTTTTCGCGGGAAATTTAAACGATGGTAATTAACCTCAAATTTTCAAACGTCACAACGACGCGATCGCCAATGATGGCCGCGGCGAAAAATACCGGGTATGTAAAATGAATTTTTCAAGAAGGAAACAACGTGCTGACTTGAATAACAAAATACCATGACGTTACTCGACCTGAGAATCGTACCGGTTCCAACTTCGACAATCAATTTGCGTCGCGTGCCACCTCGTTCGAGCCGTTAGCGAACCCCAAAAAGTCCTTGGCTTTGGTTTTTCCTTTG
Source organism: Pachycephus smyrnensis (assembly GCA_030142225.1). Classification (NCBI taxonomy): domain Eukaryota; kingdom Metazoa; phylum Arthropoda; class Insecta; order Hymenoptera; family Cephidae; genus Pachycephus; species Pachycephus smyrnensis. Next base: position 108,287 of record JARQST010000480.1, on the reverse strand, counting down.
TTCGTTTCACCGAGTCTTTACTGTTAAATGGATATTGCAGTAAAATTGATGTGGTCGATCTGATTGATACGATAAAAAATCGATTCAATTACAGAACGATGGCACTCGATGTCCTGGACGATTTGCGCGGAAATAAAAGAAAATTTCTTAAATTCCTTATATATTTCGTTTACTTGTTTTTATCGGCATTATGCCAACGTATAAAAATCCCTTGGACAATTTTAAACGGGTTTCTCTTCTTGTCCTCGGATTATCCGTCTTATGTCGAATTTTTGGATTAAAAAAAAACATTTCATCTGACCTACCCTCAATCTATTTTGAAGTAACACGTACTGACGTAACACGTCGCTAGGTGTCGATGCGTGCATTTCTGTCGCTGAAAATACCAATCAATCGAATTCTTATCATATCGGATCGCTTGGCAGGAATTGAAGTTTAGTTTAAAGGGCGTCACCTGTATGTGATTATGTAAATTGACTGCCGAATTTGCCTCTCGGTTCGTTTACACCGGATGGATATTCAATTTGAAATCGGGACTTAATCCGTTTGGCATATCTTAATGATCTGCGCATGCGCTGTTACCATTATCATTTTCATTTACGCGATTCAGCAATCCTCGCGAATCCTCGATCGCGAAAGACGCCTAAAATGGTTATAAGAGAAAGCGGAAAAGAAAAATATTTTTTTAAAATATTATTATTATGTTACACTGATTTTTATTTTTTTTTCCTTTCCTACCTCTTTCTCTCTCTTCTTTTTTTTTCACGTTAAAGAATATTCTTTCAACTTTTACACGTTTTTACAGTATCAAGTCGAGCACTGCACGTTAATTGAATAGACTTTTTATTTCAGACAAAAACTTCCCCGAACAAATTCTTAACGATCAAGGTAAATAAAATAAGTGACCGCAATACAGTCGACTTCGGCAGACTTCGCTAATTGAATCCGTTATTTAAAAGGTACGTTTAACTAACTGCACTTCATTGCATTCCTGCATTTTTTTTTTCTTTACTCGTTACACCTGCACGGTCATTGACTCGTTCGTGGTCAGATGGAAATAACCAATTTTAAAAAGTTGCGTATAACGTATTTCGGACAGTGACGAACGATGAAAAAAAAAGAGTAGAAAACAACACACGAAAACTTCAGGAGGATTCACGGCTACCGATTTGACGAATTCGATTTTTATTTCAATGATGTTACTACGCCCGGAAACTGTCATGACTGGCAGACACTTCCCGACTAATTAACAAGCCACGCTGTTTCGGCAGACGAATGATTGCCCGTAAGAAGACGCACTTCGCAGGCTTGTATCTAGATGAATATATCTGATGGCTTATCTACAGACTACCGTGTCTTAAAGCAGCCAGTTCACTGATTATTCACAACATACCATCAGGAAGATGTTCAACAATCCCGAAATCCGTTTCAGTCACTGATAGAATTTTAACAGTAATGATAATCAAGTGTCTGGTAATTTTTAAATTGTCATAACCCGAGCACGTCGATGACGGCGAATAATAATGATAATCAATTTTAATCGGTAATGATTTACTGATCGTCATTAAGAACCCGAGATGAATATTCTAATTTTTTCTCAGGTTCGCATCATGAATACGTAAGTATCCGTCGCTTCCTTGAATACGACAATTTTTGCAGTCTCTTATTTTTTTCGTTTTCAATCTTTAACCGATTTTTGGGTTACGTTGTTCTCCTCGAGTAGAGGTAAACCAGCCAGGCCTACCCTGTGACACGCAACACTACTCCTTTCTTATCGAGAAAAATGAAGTATTATTTTCGATGCTACTGTCGCTCCTTGTAAGCTGCCCTTTATTTTTATATCGTCCTGGAATTCGTCTCGGGATGAGAGTCATCATATTCGTTGAGTTCTTATTTGAGAAAGAGCATCATACGATATGCGGCTAATGCCACGGAGTTATTGACAGCGTGAAATTCGCCGGAACCGGCGTTAATCCATATAAAATTCCTTTATCGGCCAGCGAAAAATCATAACCTCACTTTAACATCGTTTAATTCGGTCCATTACTTTTCAGTGAAGTATCTGCATGCTTTGGTGCGTCATACGTATACCAATAACGTAATGTAATAAGTGCAACGGCTTTTTTCCTTGTGCTTTTAAAAAAAGCGTTCGCAGCGCCACGGGCGAACGATGAATTACTGAGGTGGCTGCACTTTGTAGCTCTTTGGGCCTTTCTTTCCTTGCGGAATAAAAATAAATGAACGAAAACTAAAGGATGCTCTGTTCTTTTTTAATTTCTTTTCTCTCAACCTTTATGCTGCTATCTCGTGAGTGCACGTACATTCTGCCAAGCTCGTATATACCTACGTACGTACGCGTGCACGACTATGAAAAAAAGGTTATGGCACGACGCGAAAAGCATTGCACTTTGCTTATTTATAGGTTAGTTCGTACTTTCGGCGTTTCACTTTGACTTCAGTGTTCGTTACTGTGGATGATTTTATTACTTCTCATTACTGTGAGTCGAAGCAGCCATCTACCCGGGAGCGTTTTCTCACGCGATACCCCTCCCAAAGATTATTCCACGAGGTGTTAGTTCAACGTACCGAAATCCTAATATCGACTCTAATATTGTTTTTCCTGGTATATACAAATCCAGACTTTATTTTTATTTCTTCTGTTTCCCCAAGAGATTACACCAGGATTAAACTTCGCGAGACGTCTCGCCACTCGACCTTGAGCTATGTCAAGATCCATTTGATCTCCTGTGCAAATGTTAAAAATAATTTTAATAGCGACAAAGACTATCCTTCGCTTTTTTTTAATTATAAAATGATTTTAATTATCCGTTATTCTATGTTAATATCGAGATAATGTTTTATTGCTAGAATTTCCTTGATAAAACAATCCACTCTGCGTTTCAAGGGTCGTTCAACCCCGATGAAACCCGTGATAACGTCTACGCAGCACGTAAACGCGAAAATGCATTGAAGGCCTGCCATTACGTTGAAACACAACGGAAACAAATACGACAGCATTATACAACCGTGCGATCCTTGCGAATTCCAGGATAATGGTCGACGGGATGTGAATCCAAGTAGAAGACGATCCTCTAGCATCTAACGAGCGTCGTATCTAAGACGCCTAGGGTAACCATTGAACTTGCCGTGCGCAATGCCTGTCACGAACAAAGGGCCATTTTTCAAGCGTTTTTCCCACAATGCTGTGTAACGCGGAGAGCTCTCATGCGAAAATCAACAAGTCGCAAAGTTATATCCCTATTCAAGGATTCCTTCTAAACAGCCACGTTACGTCGCGCGACGATTTATTGTCTTGTCGCGCAAACACCCTCTGGCAGCCGAACGCGGCCATAGATAAATCCCATAGAAATACACGCAACATAATTTTCGAGTGTCAATCATTGTGAATATTTAAACTTCGATGATTCCACTACGAGTACATACAGAGGCACGAAACCAAGTGGTTAAATTTGTTTTGGATAAAATCAAACATTTTTTTTAGCCAATTGAAAATATATCGTTTAAAAAAAATTATATCATTGATTCATTTTTAATACCGTAATATAATATGAGGAAAAAAATTTTTTTATTATAAATATCTACGGAATCATTGTTGATGGTGGCTCTGAATTCTTAACTAATCCTTCAAGTTCCACACGGTTCGCGTAATAATGTGTAACAGCATCGAGCATGTTACGATCCGAACACGACGGGTCCCCTTCCACCATCCAGCGGAGAGCGATTCTTTCTTGCAGACACACACCAATTGGAGAGCCAAGTCTTGCCCAAGTCTTTATAAGTAGGAGCCATCCGCGTCCCCAAGACTTAGACCCTCTCGAGACGTGCTCCCATCAGAAGCCGATTTCGAGAAACGGTCAGAGCGATAAGGGAATCTGCGAGACAGTTAGGACGGAAGCTTAAGGTCTTCGAAGGAAACGAGAAATATAAGTGTATACAAGAAAATACAAAAATATATATATATATATACCACGGGAGACAATTACATCATCGCTATCAGAAACGAAATTTGATACGGGAAGAAAACCGAAGGAGCTACGAGAGATGCCGAAATTTTCGAAGTGAAGTGCTTCGGTAGAGGAATTTTTTTTCCGAAGTTTCTCATCCCCCACGTCGAGGTAAGTGAAAGACAGTGGAAAAATTTTTTATTTTCATTAATCGATTCAGGGTATCATTATTACTTAGTAATTAACCCCAATAACGATGGCAGTGTAATAGAGTTACATTGATGTCTAAAAAAAAATTTTTTTAATACGCGTTAAGTATTTTGAGTCATTCGTCGATCATAAGTTCCTTTAGTAAAATCTATACGGTGTACTTGGAATAAGTGTATTTGATACGACAAAATCAGTGAAACTATATATAGATAGAGGTTCATGTTTTATGCAATTCATTGGCATTGAACTCCCCACAGCGTATATACATATTGGTAGTTAAGATTGGTTTGAACATTAAGCCCTATGATGATATATAATTACTGTACATGGTATTGATATATTTATATATATCATATATGTATATATATAATATATAGTATCTGCATATATCGAGTCGATTCAATTTTTCCTTAAGATTCTAATGAAAATTATATCTTAGATACGCAAGTGTCTCTAAGTGTCAATGGAAACGCTGATTAGTCGTTAAGTCCGGACGGCCATTGTTGTCAGTTAATTCGCATTGATCGTGCTCGACCTCACCAACGGATTCCTCAAGAATCGCAACTTTTTCCACGAGTTGAATTTCACGTCTGACATTCATTAATGGTGTATCAATCGATAACGGGTACTTCTCATACGAGAATATATTTCATTTTTTTTCGTTCATTATGTTATTGCCTCTTCTTTTTCTTACTTCCTACGCTTTTTTCGTATCAGCTCAAATCCCATTGATAACACGTCATCGCATTCGATCATTTCTAAGAGGTCGAATCTCAACGTTCCCGAGGTTTCTTTGTGTCGACGATCGTAAATATTTACGGTAAAAGAATGTTTTTCTCAAATCTCATTCTTATCTTCAAATATGCACAAAGTCCATTGGCGATCTACAAAAAAAAACAAAATTAATATGACAACCGTAAATTTGTATTAATAATAGACGATTTCAATGTATTTTTTTTTGTAAATCCATATCAGAATTTTTACAAGGCGATCGAAGACAGTTAGCAATTTTATCTAACGAACCTTGAACCTTCTTGGTCGGCTTGTACGGTAAAGATAGTCAAGGGTAGAAATTGCAAGTGAAGTAAAAGACGAAAGAATTTCCATATGCAACTTACAAGTATTCACTCAATTACGATGCCGCTTTACTCGATGAGCGAAGACGCGGAAAAATATGATTGTGTCCTTTAAAGGTAAACGTACGGGGATAAGAATCAGAGGGAGAGAGACGAAAAACAAGGGAACGAGCGAAAGCGTCTATGAGGAAAAGAGACAGAGAATCGCGGGAATCCAAGAAGAGTGAAGTTGTCGAGAGTGTGTAGAGAAGTATGAGACGAAGACGACCTTGCAACTTTCAATTGCAAGGTTGCACTTGCACCAAGACAGCATAATAGGCAGGTTCAGTACACCTTATGAGGTGGGATCAGTTGTCTCTTCTGAGTAAGTCAAGAGAAGATCGTCGCCATTGAGAGTATTAGTAAACGACAATAATGATGATAATTCAGAATCTGTAGAATCGTCATTAGTGATACGTTGTTAAAAAGTCATGATACCTGTAATTTAAACGCATTATATCAAATTATCGAATTGGAATTTCTAATGGTTATTTCGCTGCGTGACGTTGCGCCACTTTGTTCGATATTTTTGTTTCTGTTTTTTTTAAGATACGCTGCGAGAAACGCTCTGTGTATAGAATTAACGTTAGGCGATACGAAGTCATCGATGACTCGATGACGCGAGTAACTGTACCGTTCGATTTCCTGAATTGTCAATTAATCGCATGCGATTCGCCGAGTGCCGTACGTGAGAATTTGGTATCTTTCTAGATAAATTCTAAAAATCGTTAAGCAGCTAATTCGTAATTTATTACGAATACAAGATTTTTAAATTCGTAAAGTAAAAACCGGTAATTTTTACCACTTCGCTGAATCACGTTTTAACACAATCCAGCTGGTATCTCGTTTCTAATGATGATCACAGGAAATTCGCAAATTATGTGTAGGATACTCACAAAAAAAATATTAAACAATTATCTCAACAATTTTAGTCATCTTAGATGACTGTGTAAGAAGATAATGATCGTCAATCGTAGTGCTCCTGTCAATAACCTTCAAAGAAGTTCAACGTCTGACCCATAGAAAAGCGTAGAGCAACCGATTTTCAAAAAGAAAAAAGAAAAAATAGAATAGAAAAAATCGTACCCACAAGTGGCAGCAGGTATAAAATATCAAACACGCGACGCTTCGCCGCTTTTCACTAAACTCTTTAAAAAAAAATCTTACTTCGTTTTTTACGGATCTTTTTTTTGAACCAAGCAATTTCTGTCCAACTTCCTAACCGATCATGCGCGAAAAGATCGATTAACTCTGCCGAACACTTCCGAAGTTATTTCCAGAAAATGCATCGGAGAAAGATGAACAAAAAGAACCTGAACATGTATACCCGTCAATTAGTTTATAAATAAATCGATAAGATGTAGCGATCCGATCGGAACCGATCTTATGAACCCCTTATTAACTGCATGCTTCTATAATCATCTTGTATTAAAGAGCGCGAAAAATGTCAGTGAAAATTAGAGAAAACATCTCTCAATGGAGTTTAAGGATTACCTGTTTTTTGTATATCTGACTCTTTTTTGTTTAACAAAAGCCATAACTAAATTTCAATGTTTTTATTACAGACGGTTATTCAAGTGTATTGTACTTCCTGAAGATAGTTCTGTCGTAGAAGTTCAGAAGTTCGTCAACTTCAGTTGGTTCAATACTCCCGAATAAACCTATGTATATGCCAATCTAACCTATTCCACGATGCATGATGAACTTCATTATTCAAATATTCAACTGACTGAACCGTAAAGATTAAAATCTTTGTACAGAAATCTTAGTATTGTCTTGTAACAAAAGTTTTTAATCATTAACATCCTTTACTAATCACTACGTAATTCTTATTAACAAGACAATGACCGATTAAACGTTTTGTCAATGATCGATATAAAAAATCGAGATAACTGAAGAGACTGTCGCTATGCAAAAAAAGGAAGGATTGTTTATTAAATCTGTCTGAATTCTAAACGAATCGTTTAAACGTAAACAGATAAGAATGTCAATGTATCAATAAAATGATTTAATTGTTCCCGCGAATTTCAAAGGTTCTTTATTCGCTTCTAGAATCCTAATAAGCTAGTCAAACGAATCGAACTGCGTACACATGAGATTTGGCAAAATCTTTATTCAAACTGTGTCTCACGTGCGAACGGTTCCTGTGCGAGGAATTCGCGAAATGTTTCATTCATTCGATCAAAGCCCACGTATCGCGATCGAGTTAATCCCGCTTAAAATGTAGGTTAACGTACCTTGCCGCCATTTGTTTTTTTTTCTTTCCTCCTCGAATCCTACAAAACGCCACCACTCACTTCAGTTATCTCACGAACTCTCAAGGGGAATCACCCGTGATTCGTGATGCGGTTGCGTTTCACGAGTGGGCATTGACATTGACATTGTGGATTATGCGAATGTTTGCGCAATAGCATGAACTAAGCCACGTGGAGAAAGGAGGCGCCGCACCTAAGATAATATTCTTGTTTTTCTTATTCGACGTTCCACTCTATACTCCGTACATTCCTTGCTTTTTCTTTTCTGGATGACTTGGAGAGGCATTGTTAGAATGTATTATTACAACGCAACAAACGCACTTGACATTGGATGATGTCTGATTGAAAATAAAAATATTATAATATGAAAATTTTATTTATTATTTTACATATATTATATTCCGGTTGCCACTTTTTCGCGGTAATTGATTGTAAATTTTTAGTACAATATTTCGCCATAGATTAAAACGTCTCTAGATACACGGTAGTGTATATCAGACTCGATGATGAAGGTTGCAACATTTGAATACACCTACTGTAGCGCGTAACCAATTTCGATGATTCTTTATACGTATAACTGTACAATGACAATGACTTTCCCATATGGTGTGAAGGATAAAATTTGACCGAGATATTTAACCCTTCTTTTTTTTCTTTCATTTAATACCAAAGACATCCGACACGCTTGCTCGTTGACGACGGCGTGTCGAAGCGATACGGTAATCGAATAAAAGTCAAAGCGACTGTTACCTATCAAAAGATCCATCCGTGAAGAAGCCATTCTGGTCAACTGAGGTCGCAGGGACAGTTAGAAATCCTTCGGAAAGTCATCGGCCAATACCAATACAGGAATTCTTCCCTTGGATCATAGCCAAGCGGGACGTCTTACTAACTGTCTTTAAGGCGCTTATCGTCACGGCGTGACACCGCGCGCAATTCAAATTTATGAAAAACTTCAAGACCACGTGGGAAACCCGTTTCCATACATAAATATCCCATAGGTTGATCACGCGTCAAATCGCATTAAAGAGGTCGTCACGTCCGCCGTTGTTCCGCTAGACGAGTGTCCTATTACGTTACACATTTGCCAACTAAAGCTTCTGTATACCTGTCAGAAAGAATTGAAAGGACCTTCGCAATCCAGACCTAACGACCTCGTTTAACCTTTGTTTCCGTGATTGACAAGAATTTTTCTATCCCGACGGCGACTTTCGTGCGACTTTAATTATCCCGCGCATCTTTTTCTATTGAGATACAAATGTCCTACTGGCTCCCGCCAAAACGTGACGGAATCGTATCGTATCGGTGACCACCCAAAGAAAGAAAGAAAAGGAAAGAAAAAAGAAAAGGAACAACTTCGAACAAGAGAAACGTGATGCTGTGAAAATGACGCATTCGATTCATGATATAACTGTCTTCAGTTTTCGTCACGATGTTCTTACCGGTCTATTGAACCTGGGTCCAGGGTTTCTCTATACGTGATACAGGATTCTCCCAAGATGCTGCGATGCTTTGTTTCTTAAATATTGTCAAGACGCGTGGACCATATACATAATGTGTATGTATATATATATATATATATATATATTTAACGTATTTTGGAGTACCGTATGCGTTTGCGTCTTACATGTGAATTGGCTAGTATAACGGGTATCCTTTTAGCCGGAGGCTCATTTTGTTTTGGCATATTGGCAGCCCTTGGTTATACAATATATATAACGTACCTAGTAATCACGTTGATTTTTCGTTTGACAGCTAGTAATCTGTTACAAGTGACAATACCTTGATCTGACAGTGACAAGGGATTCGCCTGTAGTTTCATTTAAAGAATCCTGTACTCTGTTGTTCTATAAATTATCTTAACGGTTCATTACGAGATTGGAGAACGAAGTTGCCTCGAGTGATATATTCGCCGTGAGTTTTTCGCCTTCGGATGTGGACGTAGGATTTTTGTTTTTTCCTTCTCTTATTACTTTGAGCCAATTTTTTTTTTTTCTTACAGGCTAGTCAAATTTCGAGTGATGAGGATGAGAATCTGGACTGTGTGCTTCCTCGCACTGGCCATTGCCACTGCCGTGGAAAGTGGTAAGGCATCATGTTTTTACGTATAATTCGAAATATCTAATTTTCTTCGATAATTTTGATTTTACGAAAAAGAATAAAAAATTTAATTCGACTCAAGTCGGTTGGTCTTCTTTTTTTTGTTTCTTTTTTTCCATAAGTTCTTCGAAGTTCTTGACACCTGCTACCGCGAAGGTACTTTCAATTAAAAGGTCTCACGATGTAGCCCTTCTTCAAAGCGCAAGCAATACCATCCTGGAATCATCCAATTACGGCGCGCCGATGCGCGGATCGCATGTGCAGAATGCACGCCGCGTTTGCGCGCAACTATTTTTGTCGGTACGAAGGAATCTTCCTCGATGGTTGTTGTTGTCGTCAAACAGGTTTCTGAGGCGGTGCCAATGGCCATATGTGCCTAGAAAAGTCCTTTTGCTACTAAATAAATGAATAAACACAGCGAGAGACCAATCCTTAAAAAGATAAATAGCAATCTTGACAATTTTATCGATTGCTTGAAATTATTACAGCTAATTCAAACATTTAATTTATAATCGTTTCAGGCGCTCGTGGACCGAGAAACCGTTACTCAAGACTTAGCGTGTTCAAGAAGGCTGAAATACCTTTCAAATGTACCAAAGAAGGATATCATCCTGATCCTTACGACTGTCGCGTCTACCACAGGTGCGTAGACTGGGGCAATGGCAGCCCAATGTCTGCGTTCAGATTTGAATGTGGCCCTGGAACGGTTTTCTCTAAGGATAAGGGCGACATCTGTACTCATCCTGGGGAAAGTGGACGTCCTGAATGCGGTGGATCTGAAAACGATATAGAATCTGATGGGCAAGTTTGGCAACAACCTTCTACAACAGTTTCTTCTAGTACCACTGCTGGTACAACGACTACGAGTACTACTCAGGTTCCTAGTACTACAACGACGGAAGCTACGACAACGACACAGGCTACGACAACGACGAGTACTACAACACAGGCTACTACGACTACGAGTGCTGCAACGACAACAGAGTCGAATAATTCTGGTGACAGCGGTAGTACACCGGAATGTAGTCAGGAAGGATTCCTGTCGGATCCTCAGGATTGTCAAAAGTTCTACAGATGTGTATCTGATCGTCCTGGTTCTTTTATAAGATATGAATTTACTTGTGGGGTTGGTACAGTTTGGGATCCGAAGATTGAGGGCTGCAACCATGCTTGGGCTGTGTCTAGGGATGACTGTAAGCAGAACCTTCAGGATCCTACTGCTGGTGGAGATAATGGAGAGTGGAATGGGGATACTGGAAATAATGAAGGGCAATGGAACGGGGATACAGGGGATAATGGTGGACAATGGAATGGGGATGCTGGTGATAATGGTAGCCCTGGACAACCTGGAGAGCCAGGAGACCCCAATGGTCAACCAGGACAGCCAGGAGACCCCAATGGTCAACCAGGACAGCCAGGAGATCCTAATGGACAACCTGGGGAACCGGGAGATCCTAATGGACAACCTGGGGAACCGGGAGATCCTAATGGACAACCTGGGAAACCGGGAGATCCTAATGGACAACCGGGATCGCCGGGAGAACCAGGACAACCTGGCTATCCTGGTACAGCAGGAACGCCAGGGACACCAGGAACACCAGGAACACCTGGAATATCAGGAACTCCGGGAGCACCAGGAACACCGGAAATGCCAGGGACGCCGGGAAGACCTGGAACACCAGGAACGCCTGGAACTCCGGGAACACCGGGAACACCGGGAACACCTGGAACACCAGGAACACCTGGAACTCCGGGAACAACAGGGACGCCTGGAACTCCGGGAACGCCTGGAACTCCGGGAACAACAGGAACGCCTGGAACTCCGGGAACACCTGGAACTCCGGGAACAACAGGAACGCCTGGAACTCCGGGAACACCAGGAAC